>CAEGAE010066072.1:0-41479 GCA_903067095.1 Girardinus metallicus | reverse complement strand
GGAGAACCCGGAGAGAACCCACGCATGCACAGGGAGAACATGCAAACTCCGTGCAGAAAGACCCGGGCCGGGAATCGAACCCAGAACCTTCTTGCTGCAAGGCAACAGCTCTACCAACTGCGCCACTGTGCAGCCCGTGCCATTTTCATAATTTATGAAAAACATTAAAGCCAAATTCAATGTTTCGTACTCAAACTATTTTAAAAACTTCTATGCAATTTCTATTAGTAGGAACCATTTTGCACACTGATAGTGAATGTTAGGAATATCTGACAAGGCAGTGTTTACAGCGCTACAGCTCAACCTGTCAAGCCTTGGTCAGGCTGTTTTTTTTACTATGACATTTGATTTTTACATGTGTTTATAAAGTTTAAATGAACAACAATTTTCTGGAGACAAATCTTTTTTCAAGAAAGGTCCTTAAGTATTATTTGATCCATTAATTGTCCCTAATGTTTATAAACTTCCTTTCACTTTGATATAACTTTCCATCAGTAATAACCTTAGACATGTAGGTCAGCTGCATTCTGCACCGAAACAGAAAAACAAAATGCTTAGTTTCACGTGCATCCGAACGCCTCGTGCTGTTGCACAAGAATCTTCTGGGGCAGAAATAATGAGAACAGAACACAACAGAACAAGCCAACGACGCCTCAAGTTTCCTCACGTATCAACTCTTAATAACCTTGGCTTATGCAGATGAAAAAAAGTCCTTATGTTGGCTCCAGTAACAGAGACAAGTTTAACGCAGAAAGCATATTGAATCCTATGGAATCAGGCTAAGTTTCTAAATGATTGCTACTGACAATCATTTATCAGTGTAGGATAAATAAAGACTATTTTGTGTTGACTAGAGTTCAGTTCAGATCTTTTTTTTTTAAATCTGTGCAATGAGAACAATTTTACATTTTTCTCTATATCATATAAGAACACTGAAGAGACCCAGATGTGAATTCTTTACTCAATAAAATTTTCCCATGTGGCTTTGACTTCCGCTGTCATCTGCCAATATGGGCTGAAATCAGAGCGTTGTTATTACTTTGAAATGCCTTGCTGCTGAAATGTGCTATATAAATAAAATTTGATTTGATTTGATTACTGATTTCAAACATGCAGGAAAAGTTAGGTGCAACAGGTTCGAGCATTCAGCAGCATCTATAAACCCCCTGTAGTGATCTGACCTTCTAAGAAAAGCCTCTGAAGAGAAATGTAAGTTAGGTTAAAAAAAAAAAAAAACTCTTGTAAGTTTGCTTAGGGGAGCCGCAGTCTTACCTATGGTCGTGATCACCGTGATGGCAAAATAAAAGGAACCTGCGAATTTCCACTGCACGCCGGCTTTGTGCGGTTTCAGCTGCAGCACCACCTTCTCCAGCAGGTCAAAGTCATCTTTGGAGAGGTTGAAGGTGCTGAGCAGCTCCTGCTTCCTCATGTCCAGCGTCTCCTTCTGGGTTGTCTCCTCCTGAGACTCCAGCGCGTCAAAGATCGCGGCGCCCACGATCAGGTAGGTGAAAGTGCAGATGATGAGGGCGAGGGTCCGCACGTTCTGCCTCTTCATGGTCGGTGGTCTGGTGCGGTCGCGGTGCAGGGTCAGGGGCGCGAGCGGAGAGGCAGCGCGGGGCTGCAGGTCGGGCGGCTCGGCTGGCTCATGGCTGTGGCGGCTCTGGCGGAGCAGCGGAGCCCTCTGCTTGTTTTTATGATGAAGAGGAGCTGTTCATTCAGCACCACTCCCCCCAAACACACCTCCTCCACCCGAACCCTCCCCTCTTCATGAAAACCCCCCAACCTCCCTTTAGTGTTTCCTAGTTTTCCAAAGTTAGTAGACAATTTCTATGTGTTGTTATTGTAATATTTTTTTCATCCAGGCTTTCTAAAGTTTCATCAGAGTTTTCATTTAGGATTTTTTTTTTTTAAATGTATATTGTTTGGCAAACTATTTGAACTACTTTAACTTTTTTTTTTTTTTTTTTGACAGTGCAAACACAAAATGTTTTCTTCTGATTTCACGGAAAAGCATCATTTTTAACGAGAAACTATTTAAAGCACACACAAAAACCGCACAAAATTTTAAAAGTGTGGTGTGCCTGTGAATGTAACCCACATGACTAGATATTTTAAAGATCAAAACTGTACTTTTATCTGTCAATACACCTACAAGTTTTTTATGGGAAACGTCTCTACCAGCTTTAGAGACTGACACTGACGCTCAGGCTCAGTTGGACCGGATGGAGAGCGCCTGTGAAAATTAATTTTCCAGTCTTGAAATCTCAAAGTTGGTTTGAAGCAGCTATTTCGCTTTTCATACTTTTTCACCAATAGGTGGAGCCACTGAACCATACCTATGTCAATAAAGAGATGGAAATAAGAAACTAATAAAAAGTACATTTTCCAAAACAAAAATGCTAATAAATTTGCAAATGCAGATAAACAGTTATTTTTCTGTTGAGCACTCCAGATTGCTGGATAACTTAACTTCTTTAGGTCACACTGGCTTTGATTTGGTACTTTTTGACTACAGGGGCTGTTTGTAACATGACAGAAATGTAAAAATAATCAAAATGTGTGAATACTGTTTTAAGACACCATAAAGTTAAAGAGAGCCCCCTGTACAGCTGTCCTCTCCACCTTTTGCCACAACTTCCTTTACTAGTGTTAATTTTATAACTCCACAGTTATTATTGAATTATTAAGAACATAGCAGAAACATTGATTTAAGTTTAAATCATAAAAAACACACTGTCAGCCCTGTAAGTCTATCAGATTTTACCAGAAAATTCATGGGAACCCTGTTTGCATTAGAGGTTTTTTGTGGAAACATTTTAATCCCTGAGGTACAATATGTACCACTACGGCTCTGTTTGGAAGACATGTGACATAAATCATCAAAGTCACTGTGGCTTTCAAACTCCCTAATTTCAGTCGTTGGTGTGCGTCACAACAGAGTTTTATGGTATTAAAATGAATCTGGCTCAAAACTAAGACTGACACTGCTAACGTGAGTCTATTCAAAGTTTCTAAAGAATGCAGTTGTTAATTTTAGCTCTGAGAAAAACTGAATTGTTTGCTATCAAACTTCGGTTCTTCTTATTTCAGGAAAGGCAACTCTGAAAGCAGTAAAGTTTGTAGGTTCAAACAACTGAGTTGGATTTGTTTTATGTTGAAAAGGAAAAAGGAAACGGATCATCATGACGCAAAAAGACAAATGTCAAGTGAAATATTGACCGTGGTCAAGTTTGATGACCTTTGGAGTCACTGGTTTCCAGTAAGTGGTTCCCTAATGCGTTGTGCGTCAGAGTGAGATGAAGCTGCAATTTGTTGAGGATGCTTTGAAGGCAGTTATCTTCATATTTTATTGCATTTGAGTTCTTATTTTTATTTTGGGGGGTTTTATTCCCAAATATTAGACGTGTAGATCAGTTGCATGAATTATGATCCTTTGTGTCAGGATTTTTTTTCCAAATAGTTTTTTTTACTTTCTGAAGGCATAAAAATAGGTAGGAAAAAAAATTTTGTAAAAAAAAAAATTCGTTTTTTTTATTTATTTTTTTTAGGCGGTCAATTGTAATTTTCTCCAAATACAAAGTTGTTATTTGAAAAATACATCAGTAGTATTTATCTGATGTCACAATACTTTTTTTACCTGCAAGAGTCGTCTACAGTAGAAGGAGGGACCGGGTTGGTTGGCATGCTTTTTTGTCTGTCGGCCATATTGGATTTAACAAAAATTATTTCTTGCATTTGCAGCTGATGGCCAGTTGTTGATAGTGTATTTTATGATGCATTAGTGTCCACTTCAGTGGTCTGTGTGCATTTATCCACAAGAAGCACAAGAAAATGGCTTTTAGATAGCCGTCCACTGTAGTGACCATTATGCATGAAAGGGTTAATAGAAACATCTCTGGTTATAATACATAAATAAGCAAAATAATGTTTTCTGATTATTTCTTTACTTACAAAATACATTTAAAAGTACATAAAAGTACATTTTCAACTCGAAGCAACCCTCAAATTTAACCTATGCATGCGCCAACCTGTTATTGACTAATAAATCTTGGCTAATCTTAAATTCCTCCCTTTGAGCTGGGACAGAAATAGCTCTACTTTCAATAAACAGGTCAGTCAAGTCAGCTGTGACTGAGCCTGCATAAATCCTCCCTTCATAAATTGAAGTGCTGAAAGCCTCAGTCGATCAATGCATCAATTAATCCATAACACTTTATTTCAGAATTTGGCCTATCAGGAAAAAAGCAATTCAAAAGAAATAAAAAAAAAAGCCTAATGATATAATAAATTGCCTTGTAGGCCATCACATGTATTAGATTGAACATTTTAGGTTAACATGCGCAAAAATTTACTTCTGTACTGAACCATTAAGCTTTTTACGTCTGATCCATTCAAAACAATCGAACACACACAGAATGATGAAATGAGATTAAGGGAGTAGCCATAAGGCTTTCCGGTCATTGGAGTGGTGATGTCATTATTCAGAATGAGGCGAGGTTTGACAATGGAAAAGAGGAAATAGCAAGAGAAGCTTTAAGAGCCCTCGCTGTTCAAGAAAACTGAATGGAAAAGATTTTTCATTCTGAATTTACAAAAAGGTCTCATTTGTTTAATATTTCCTGTTAGACACCATCAGATCATGTCAGTGTCATGCACAAAATACTCTCTTAGACTTCACAGATTATTTTACTAATTGGCATCATACAGTTTGGACAAAATTAATAGGATTTACGTGCAAGGTTCTAAGAGAATCATAGAAGTTTATTTTTTTCTGGAGCGCCATCTTTATGTTTATTTGAATGTTTATTTTGGTTATTTTTCTTGTTAAAGGACCAAAAACAAACAGCTATCAGCATTTTAAAAGGGTGTTTCAAGTATTCGCAAATTTCAGTCATTTACAGTTTTTGGTTAAACTCCAGCCAATACTGGGTGTTTACTGCATTCATTGTTTATTCACTCTAGTTTGTTTTCAACAAGCTCCATCTTTAGTGTCATTAAGCTAAGAAACATAGTTCAAGTTCAAGTTATAATATTCTGCAAACAATCTAGTGGTATCTAGATTTTTGATGGTAAGATAGAAAGTATTTACCCTGTTGTTCTTCTCAAACAAATAATGACAGGATTAAATATCACGTGGTTGGTGCTTTATTGAGGCTTCAAGACTCTATAAAAACACTCTGCTGCAGTTTTTTCACTTTAAACAATGTCATTACCCAGGTGAACTGGAATTAAATATGGGTAAACGGTGCAGACGTCCCCACATAACTGAGATGTTTCAGACCCCTGACATTTTGCTTGTGTAAAGCAGATACAGAAAAGTGCATATTTACACTCGCATCTCTGAAATATTTAAATGTATGAAAAAAAAAATTACCTGAACTGAACAGCAGCTTTCTTGCTGAGTTGATTATGCAGCTTGTTAAATTAAGATGTACAAAGATAACAGACTTAGTTTTTAGCTTGTTCTTATAGGGTTTCTTGATTTTCTGTGACCAACAGCAAACAAAGATTTTTGGTTTCAGTTCTGGTGATGTTTGTTTCAATTTTGTTTAAAAGTATAACATATGCGCTGAAGTTTTCAGTCTCAGATTATTATTACAACTGCAAATTAAATTGCAACCAGGCATACCAATTATGTTGTAAAGCCACTTTGAAAGCTGACACACAGAAACGAAGCATTTCTAATATGGTTTTCTGTTTTGTTATTGATAATCATTACATCTTGGTCATTTTCCAATATGAGTCTCAGCTGTTCCCCGTTGGCCTTCAGGCATCCAGCTGCAGGGTAACCAGTGTTTTCTTTACTGCAAAATCTCCATTATGTCCTTGTGAGTCACAGCTCTTCCTGCAGCTACAGACCCATTAAACAAAATTGTCCAGTGGCAGCTTCTGACCTCTGGCATGAACTGTGAGCATGGCATCAAGGCTGGACCCTCATTACTGTGATTCCAAAAAGGCAAAGCCTCGTCTGCAGACAGATTTCATATTGGTAACCCAGGAGTGATCACACAAGATTAGAAACAGTGATGCAAACTTTACTGTGATGTGAGAAAGTACCTCCCAAACTTTCTCACATTTTGACACCTTACAGACACAAGAATCGGAGTATTTTACCGCGATTTCATGCAAAATATCAACATTTTGCACCAACAGTGTTGCAGCAACAAGAAGGTTGTGGGTCCAAATCCAAGCCTGGTGTCTTACTGCATGGAGCTTGTATATTCTCCTTCCTTCCCCATCCAAACGCATGACCATTAGGTAAGTCTGTCTCTTTAAATTGCCATTAATTGCTCTGTATCTCTATATTTCTCTACGATGGAATGCAGCATTTTGTTGCAAACCAGCAACAAAATACTGCCTTGCAACAAACCGCAAACTAAAAACTAAAAATATTTTTATATTTCTGTAAAATAAACTCCAGGGCAGAGATGGACGTTGTCGTTAGTAAAAACCAAGTAACTAAATATTATTAGACTGCCTTTGCACAGGATGTGTAAACAGTAATTTACTTGTAAGTTTTACCTTACCTAAACAGGCCTTTGGGTTGTTGACCTACTCTTTAAAATTTCGATTTACGATGTGCAAAGACACCGAGGTACAAGCAAGATGATGCGAGAGAGCACTTAGCTGGGCGTTTATGAGTTGAAACACTACGTTTCATAAACGGTTCACCAGGCTGCCATACAAAACTGCAAATGAGTTTATGTAATGGGTTTTTACCTGTTTGCAAAGCTGGTAAGTTTAGACACCACTTCCTGTAACAGCTGGTCCAGATTTTTTGATGCATTTCAGTGGTCGTAGTGAATCAATATTTTGTTATATCAGATCCTGGTTATCAGACATAGTGCTGTGATATGTACCCTCTTACAGCTTTCTTCTGTTCTCTGGGGTCCATCTTAAATCTTGTTTGGGTTAGAAAAAAACTGCCTTATATTCACACTTGTACACCCACTTCTTGTTTATAAAACTCTCTGCAATTGTATGCTGTATTGTCATTAAAAACCCCAATTGATTAATGTAACAGTGACAAAATAACATCTAATTACTGCTGTCATGCTTTATGCATGTGCATCTACTGTAAACACACAGATGTAATAAATCTAGCTCTGCAGCTGTAACTGTAGAAGTTGCTGGGAGCGCTGTGTGTGCATGAGGCTAACTTAACTTCACTGGAGAACATATTACATAACACTGAGGACATCATTAAGGGCAATGCCATGCAGACAGGAGCTGTCCTACTCCTGGTTTCCACCCCCTGCCTCCTCCATATTTCCTGAAAGCATCTTGGGAGGGGTGCCCTTCAGCTGCCCACATCTCATTACGTGCAGATCAACATGGCCTGTAGCTTCCCGCTGACATTCAATTAGACTCTTTTTCCCATCATTTGTTCTGCCACCGTTACTCCTGCCACGGCCCCTGCTGTCATTTGCTAATTATTCTAAAACATCCCTCCAATTAGAGCTGAACCTGTTTATTATAGCCACGACGCCCCAGTGAGCGCTCCACACCTGTGCTGCTCTGCCGGATGAAGATTATTGTGGGGGAAATGATATGTTTGCAATATTGAGAAAATAAATAGCTTGACTGGTTAAAAGTTGTGGGTTTAATACCTTCACCCCTGAGCTGCAGACCTTTTGACTTTTTGTTATGCTTGACTCAGAGTTTGCGTCTGAGTCAAGCATAAACTCATAGTGTGTGAAGGTTCAGAATATTTTGCATTATTTAAGAGAAAAGGTTTTCTTAAGTTACATCTAATTCAATGTTATTAGCCTCCCAGCAGTTATATTGTCACCAAACATGATGTATTAAATTAAACTTGTGCTTTTTGTGTACAAAAATAGAAAAATATTGGTATATGGAAATAAAATCTTGGTTGATTTTCCACATTAGAGAAGGAAAAAACAATCCATCTGCATGTGTTAGACTAGTTTTATCCCAGAATAGGGCATGACCCAGTATTGATTTTCAAGTTTCATACTATAACCTTTGACTTTTTAAACGGGGAGTCAAATAGACTGGTCAAAACATGACTGAATTCATCTACACCATTTGTACTGACTACAGAATATTTTACTTATAAATGTCTCTTTTTCCAAAGAAGTGCTTTTTTTTTAACATACAGTTACACATGTTCTCTCATAATTTCATCCTTTTTCACTATCACTATGCACACATTTGATGTAGATTCATAAAACTATGTTTTGGCATCTTGATGGTGATTAATTATCACAGACTCCAATTTTTCCCCCATAGTTCTACAATAAACACCGACAGCATGTCTCTTTTTAGAAACAAAGTGAAAAAGGTCAGACGCAGGCTTTTAGTCACTGATTTAGCTCAGAGTGGATCGATGACGTGAGAAACACCAGGGTTATTTTTATAAATCATGCATTAATCTGAAAGCCAGGAGGTCTTCAGGAATGAATGTGAACAACAACTAGAATGCTAAATTTATTGTAGGCGATTAGTCATATTAGTGACAGTCACTTTTAAATGCAGTGTAATGAAATTCCACTTGCTTATTACTGAAAACTGAATGGTTATTGCGCTAATGGGTTGTTTTTAGAGTGGAAAAATGACTGTGCAATCAGAAAAATCACATATTTGCTGTTTCAAATCATGTTTTTCTGCTTCCAACTCAATGACGTAAACATTTCAGGGAAATGTTTTTGGCATCTTATCAGACAACAGTTAAAAGAATGTTAAAAGTTTCCTGAATCTGACCACTTTTACTGTTAATCTCTTATTTTTTCACGGCAAAAGGAAAGTATCCTTAATTCCTAAGTGATTTTGCTACAAGAGGAAATGACAAGTAATAATTTCTCATTGTAACTTTTTCTGACCAATGACAAATGAAAACACCCAATAACATTTTACATTTCAAAACAGTTGCTTTAAAGGGATGTTTGGAGTCTCTTAGCCAACTATTCTTGTCTCATGTCTCTGATTTGTAATATTTAACTCTCACTACAGGACGCACAAATCTGGTCACTATAGTTCTCTTCACTGAGAGCCTTGAATCATAGATATACGATATAGATCATCCGATGGGCATGATAACTCATTGAGTACAGGCTTAATTCATCCTACACCATCTGTCTCAGCTGCACTGTGCACTTACCTGTAATTCATCAAGACACACCAAAAGAAGACCAGAGAGTCTCTTAACTGATGCCAGATTGTCCCCCAGTGATTACTGTAATCTGACTCCTCTCCTTGCTATTTTACCAACGTTTGCTAGATACTTTTTCCTTACCTCTTGGTGTCCTTAATCCTCAAGTCCCTTCCAAGTCTTTTTCTTTAATACAACCACACATATATTAGCACCTCTGGTGTACAGTCGCTGTTGTTCTGTTGATATCCATAAAGATATCAAAGTCATAATCTCTAATTTGCTACTTGCAAATCTGTGTGTGCACAACCATGCAGTAAATAAGACAATTTTCTTTCAATAATAATTAAATGTGAGTTTGACATTGCATATCTTCAACATGGGATCAAAAGTTATTATATTTTAGCAGCTGGTTGATGAAAAAGATGTTTCTCCAAAGTACTGGTGATCCAAAACACACCAGCAATTCCACCTCAAACCAAATAAATGAATAGTACACTAAATGAAGGTTTTGATATAGCTTAATCAAGCTCTGGATTTTAACTTAAAACTTCATAACGTCTGAATTAAAAGAATTTTGAAAATAAAAGAACAGTGAGTCACAATTCCAGACTCATTGCCAGCTAAAAGCCAGGGCTCTCAAAGTTGACACAACCTGTTGTTGGGTAAAGGGTCAACTACTATTCACAAAGGGTCAGGTTGGTTTAAATTATTCTGTTTACAAACTATGTCTTTTTATTTACTCAGGTTATCTGTCATGACAAAAAAAAGCAAAACGTGAACAATTCTGTAAGCAGAGATAGACATCTCTCTGCCTAAAATGTGCACCTTATTTAAGCTGCAGGGATCTACTATGTTTGACAGTCAGTTCCTCTATTTATTAAGGTTTCCTGGATGTTCTCCAGAAATTTGCACTTTCATCTGTTATTTGTGGTTTCTTCATGTTTTCTGAGTTGAGCGTAGCTAGGCAGCATAGACAGTGATGGTTTAAACTGCACTTGACTCATGTGTGCACAGTTTTATTGGCATTAAACATGCACCGACAATGAGAGCATATTGTATTTAGGGATACTGAATACACACAAGATCTAGCAACATATTCTGTGCTGAAATGCTGAAAAAATACAAGTAATCCAATTTTTTTTAAATGAACTCGACTCCTGCAGTCACTGTTATGAGTTACTTTTTACGGCAGCAGAAAACGTGTCTCAGTTGAATGGGAGGAAATGAGTGGTTAGCATCAGCATGACCAGCAGCTGCCACTGTGACCAGACAAAACTCCTTTGGTACTGGTTCCTTCCCTCAGAATCTGTCTTTCTTCGTGAATGCTCATCCTTCTTGAGCACTCGTCCTTCTAATGAATGTCTGTGAATGAGTCACACTTGTTGCCGATTTAACAGTTGTCTTGTTTTCACTTGTTGTGCATGAAAATCAACATGTTTTCTGAAAAAAAAATCTCAGTTCTCAAAAATTTATAATAAAACTACTCTGTTTCTTATACAAAACACAATATTTTCTTGCAGTTGCAGAGAAAACGAGCAGCTTTGAACATTAAAAGCAACATGTGTCATTTTTATCAAATTCAGCATATCTGCAAAGCTGAGAAAGCGTAGATAAATTAAGTTAGATACTGAAACCAAAAATAAGAAGAGGAACATAAGGTTGGACTGAACTCAACAGAGTTGGTTTTTGTGGCAGAAATTTAAAGTGAGCTGAGAAGCTCTGCAGCTGCAAGCACGCTTCCACAAGCTCATTTAAATGAGGAGAACTGTGGGTGCACTGCTGTCAGATACAATATGTCCCACACTGTCACTTCATGCTCTCTAAATTATGATTCCTGCTGCTCCCTTCATGCAGGGTTGCTGCAGAAACACTTTCAGATTTATGATAAAGTTTATCCTAAAATCAACTCTAACAAGAATTTGTCTTTTTTCAGAAACATTATACACAGACACCATTGCCAGAAGTAATCGCTTGTCTGCTTTCACACACACACATATGAATTTGAGTGACATCTCATTTATAACCTGTGGTGTTTATGGAAATCTTCTGTCATTCTACCAATTTATTGAATTTCCAAACAGAAAAGAGTGATTTGTCTCTCCAGAGAACACGTTTCTAGACCTCTGGAGTCTAGTGACATGATTACATCCAACACTTTCCAGTTCATCTGTGGATTTATGACTTTGAAGCAGTTGCTCAGCCATGGAAACTCACCTCATGAACTTTTCTTGACCTAATCTGAAGGTTACATGACATTTAGAGGTCTGTAGCCGATGACTCTCTAAAACTTTGGTTATCATGCGTCAGCATCTGTTGACACCACTCTGCGGTTTTATGTTGCTCATGACTTTGTGATATAGTTTTCATGGATTGACACATATACTATAACAACATACATTCTGACATTCATATGCATCCAAACCTAGAATGTAAACACAAAGTCCCGTTTCAAACTTAAACATGCACAGACACTGTTTTTCTTTCTATCAGAAACAAAGATAAACAAAGAGCAGCAGGACTGAACTCTAAGCTTTAAAAGGGTAAAAACAAGACAAAGGTCAGAGGTACCAGTAACATGTGGCTTCTATGAACACTTGATAGGAGACGGATGATCTCGCAGAGGTGAAGTATGTTGAAGTTTGATCAGTATTAAAATATAGCACAGCTTTTATTGACATAAACATTATTGGTGCCGGATATTATAAATGTTACAACAGCACCATCTTGCGGTCACTACAATAAACTGTTACACCACACAACCTGTGGGCTTTTCCAACAAGTTTGGACATGTGGATATTTAATAACAATTTTAGCAGTACTGAGAAATTCCAGCAAAAAAAAAAAAAAAAATCAAGAAAATATATTTTAATTTTTTTTGTAAATATAATAAAAATGATGATTCTGATTAGGAATAAACAAGGGAAATAAATGTTAAATGTCAAAAAAAATTATTTCAAGTAATACCTAAATCAATCAGCTTGAAGCACTAAGCACGTGTCTGTAATATCTATGTTGACCACCGGATGGCGACATCTGCAGCATTTGCCTTATTTTCTGTCCAACAACTTTTATTTGCCATCTTCAGGTAATGTTTTGCCTAACCAAAGATTTACTTTTCAAAACACCATTCTGACACCTATGACAACTATCTAAAAAACAAAAGATTTTTCTTAGCACAATACTACATGTTGCTGAGACGTTTTAAGTTAATCGTTAATTTTGCAAATTGACAGCCTTTGCTCAAAGTTTTGCTATATCAAACAACAAAGCAAAAGTAGTGCGGCTCTCTCACGTCAAACACACGTCTATGTGACATCCTGCAACACTGTTCGCCTGCTAGTTTACCACACAAGAATGCGTCAAAAAGGCGGTCCTTTGTGCATGCCGGAGCAGAGGGTTCATATCCTGCTTCATTGCCGTGAAAAACTCCCAACTGCATCTCATTCCCTCCTTGAAAACAGTCAGTACGTTAGTGCGCTCAGCGGCATGGAGAGGACCAAAGGAGAGCAGCGGCAACCGGAGCAGGCAGCGTCTTTATTCGGGACGTCCGAGCTGGAGAGCCAGAGGATCAGCGCAGAGCAGAGGAAGAAGCGGAATAACTGCTGTAAAATCATTATTGGGGTATGTGTTGGAGCTCAAAAAAAAAAAAAAAATTAAACTGGCATCACGTTAATTACTCACAACTAAAATGAAGAAACTCTGTAACCTGTTTTTAAGAATCTGCAATAACTAGATTTTAAAGTTTTAATGCCTTCTTTGAAAAAAAAATGCAAGCTCAGAGTTCAATTTAGACTTTTTGCAATTGTTTTATTAGTTAGTCAGTGCTAAGTTGCTACAACTTTCTTTTGCACTGCAGCAAAATCTCGATAAAGTTCAAAAGCCACAGCTTCATGTCAGCATTTTAACCCTGTTTGCTTTGCCCGTCATTAATCCACAGCTGTCACAGCTGAGACTGTCAGTGGTGCCAGAGACTAATGTGGAAACTAACTGTTTTCACTCCAGTGCAAAGAGACAGAGGCCAGGAAAGGCCCCACAGGTGTCCTCCAGTTGTTTCTGTGGAAAGCAGAACCAGACCTCACAGCACAGTTTAGGTCACTTGGAAAGTTATGAACAAAACACTTGAATCACTCTGGGCATTGGTGGAGAAATTAAGTTGTTCTGTTTGTAGTTTATTCATGTTTTTTCTGCCAACTTTCCTTGAAAAATGCTGTTTTCCAGTTCATTAAATTCTTCAAAGCTAAAATCTACCCTTTTATAGGCTGTCAATGCGTCATTAAACAGCATGTTCTTTGAATCACATTTTTTAATCAGGCTAATTTTAGGGCATTCAGATCCTTTGAATTTTCACACATAAATGGGATTGTATGTGATGGGCCAAAAAGGTCATCATGAAGTAGCAACACAACAAAACACTTTCAATACTTTTTCACAAATTAAAAGCTAATGGCTGTGATGTGTTTTATTTCAGTTTTCAGTCGTCTTTTACCTGATGCCCATAAATAAATACCAGTGCACCCAATGAACTACAGAAGTCATATAATTAGAAAATGGAATCCCCCTGTGAGTAAGGTAAAGTCAGCATAAATACAGCTGTTCTGTGAAGGCTTCAGATGTTTGTTAGAGAACAACAGGGAACAAGCAGCTTCATGAAAGCCACAAACATAGCAGACAATTCCGGGATCAAGTTGTAGAGAAGTTTAAAGCAGAGTGGGGTTGTAAAACTATATGTCAGGCTTTGAATATTGCACTGTTCAATTCACAACACGAAAATGGAAAAAGTTGATCTAGAAATGTGTTGGCCACACTAAAATCAAACATTTTGGCTTACCTGCAGAGCATGTCTATTGTGAACACACCCTGCCCACAGTGAAACATGGTGGTAGTCATATCATGCTGTGGGCATGCTTCTCTTTAGCAGGACAAGGGAGGCAGGATGGATGGAGCAAAGTACGGGACAATCCTGGAGAACCAAAATGTTGTAATGCGATAGTTTAGATAAAAGTATATTCCTATGCTGGAATGGCCCAGTCAAAGTCCAAATCTTTATCCAATTGAAAACCTATAAAAAGTCTTGAAAATGAATGCTTACAGATTTTGCTCATCCAGTCTGATTTGTCTTGAGATATTTTGAAAGAAGGACAGACACACTGTAATCTATATATGCGTGAAACTGGTAGAGACACATTAAAACACTTGTCTGTAAATACAGAAAATGTTGGTTCTAGAAACAGCTTTCGACTCAGGGAGCTAAGTACAAATACACACCACACTTTTCAGATATTTATTTGGGAAAATAAACCGAAAATTATGTCTCTTTCTTTTCCACCTCCTAGTTATGCGCTATTTTGTTTTAGTTTATTTAAATCGCCCCAAATTTTAGTGAGCTGTGTGGCTTTAACTTGACAACATAGCATTAGTTTCCCAAGGCTTTGTGTGGCTTATGTGGAAATGAGCACGAATACATGATGTCTTAATTATCTACTGGGTTCAAAACTACATCTGCCAGCAACGTGGTGCACTGTTTTTTCTTTTGTAACTCAGAATCACAAAATCACACTTTACAGAAATTATTAATCTGCAAATCATGCAACTATTACATAAAACTTAGACTAAAGTTTTAGATCCCAGTGTGAAAAAATGCCATGCTGTTATTTAGTCAAACACATACAACATACGTTGTGTGTGTGTGTGTTTATGTTGACAGTAAATGCTGCTAATAGTGTCAGACCCAAGTATGTGTCACACTTACTGGGTCATTTTTTACCTGGATTAGAGTTCACCCATGTTATTTTGTATCACTCTGAAAGGGCCTTTTACTCCCACAGTCAAAGGTTTCTCAAAATAGCCTCCTTTATTAATAAGCAAACAGACTAACTACGCCCAGTCCAAGTGGAGGCAAAAATGTGCAATAGGTTTTTTTAAAGCGCAAAAACAAATGACTGAAAACTTTAAGTGAAAGAAAGACAGCTTGAAGTTGTTTTTTAATGTTATTTTTATGTATTTACTAGAGTAAATGCATAAAATCATACAGATACGTAAGTAAATATATATTCTTTTATTCCAAAATCCACCTCATTCGTAAATTATCAATGTTACTAATTTGTTTACGCATATTCCTAAATTATTTCCTTCTGACTGAGTTATTTTCCTTCTAACTGAAGCTATAAACCACAGAAACTCCAGATGTCTGCTTAGTACTGTAACCAGAGTCTAGACACTGCAAAGTTCCATGTATTTGAACCAATTACAATATTACTCTTTGAAAAGGAGCAACTGGGATTTTCCTTCCAGCCTTTACTCCAACGTGAGGAAAATTAGTTCAACACTGGCAGACAAGGGATCCCTTAGTCTAGGTTTTTCATTCTGTACCGTTCACTTTCAAAGTGGACTTCAGACACCGGACATCACTCTAACCTGGCAATCTAGGGTTCATTTTACAATAACAGCTCAAACTGAAGAATTTTGATGAACTGAAGCAGAAAAGTACCACTTAGAGTCAGACTTGTAGGTGTGAATGAGACAAACTGTACTTTTACTTCCCACGAAAATGCTGTTTACATTTTATGCTCCCACGAAAGCAAATCAAGGTATCATGTCTGCTCACCTCTTGCTAAAAAAAAAAAGAAAAACGACCAGACACCAAATGCACATAACATATTATCATAACTGTCTAGGAATGCCACGTTTGTAAGTGTGAATCACACCAAAACGATTTCTTGTGGTTGATAATTCCACCAATCCTGCTTTTTGAAAGCTGACAACCTTGCACCACACTAACTCTGAAGAAGTATGAGTTTGAAATATGTTTTTTTTTTTTTTTTCTGCTTAACTTGTAAAAGAAAAGAAATAACCACAAACTAGAGATATTTCTGCAGAAGTGGTAAATATGTGGTGGTCATCTTAGTAACCTCACCTATTTCATGACAATTTATTTCTGTCTTTAACTATGTTTAATTTGAATAGCTTAATGTTTTTAGTCCCGCTCCGTGTGTTGTGATTTAAAATAATACTTCCAGCAAAGTGATAGCGCGATGGTCAAAGTTAAAAAGCAAAATATAACTTTTCACAAACAATATTTAATTCTGGCTACACATAAGATGCCAAGCTGTCTCAGACTGCAGGGTAAGTAAACAACCACAAGAACCACTGAGGGTCTGTTTTAGGCGTTGCTGCTGCGGCAAAACGCCCCCATCTCTCCATAAACAGAGTATTTTCTTTGAAACGCCCATTTAATTATAAACCCCTCACTCTCCAGAGCTGCTGTCCCTCAGCAGATAAAAACTCAGAAGCACTTGGTTAACTCATTTTAACAGATGAAGATTAAACCTGAGAGACAGTTGGCAAGCCTCAGAGAATAATTGTTACATTGAACAATGTAACAATTACAGGAGTGAATGTCGACTCAGTTTTGTGGTTTTAGTTATCAGTTTTCTTTATTTTTAGGCTGAATAGATTATGACATTTTCAATTCCAATTATTTTTATGGTTGGCAAAAATTTTTGTTTTTTGGCCCCAATAACAAGAAATATCCTTGGAGGAGTTATGGTGAAACTTTCTGAACTGTAGCCGTCAAGTTTATCGAGAATAATTAAAAGTAAGACAATCAAATAAAGCAAAAGTAAGAGAGTCAGTCACTCTTTCAGGGTTTTGATTTTGAAGCCTGTAAAGTTGTTTTTGTGTGTGCTGCTTAATGAATCATGTACTTGTTTAGAAAAAATCTTTTTCGTTTTCGGGAGTGAGCGAAACACTGAATCAATCAGAGAAATGCGCATTTGTCTTTAGATATTTTATTTAGACAATCAGAGTAAGTATTAGAGGTCAGCGTGTGAGAAAAAAAAAAGCAAGAGAGAAGTGAAACTTAAAACATACAGTTCTCGTTTTCCATCTTATCAGTCACGTATACGGTGCCTTCCACCCATCTCTTTCCTGTAGGGAGTTTCTCTCAGTTTCTGCCATCTCTGGTTAATTGGTGCCTCTGTCCCTAAATCAAACCTGGTTCAAAGGAGTTTCAGTTGGAAAGAGAAGAAAAAACATCTTCACTGAAAACTCCGTTATCAGTTCCATAAGTACAACACCTGCTCAGAAACATGATCAGTTCATTCTTCCCAGTAAAGAAGTGAAAGTTTTATTTTTCAAGACATACTCTGGTGACTTAAACAGCAACTTGTTGTCTTTATTCAGGTTGCACTGCTGTGCTTACTGATCGTCATTGTGACTGTGGCGATTTCACTGAAAAATGGCTCTAAGAGCACAGGTAAGTTTCACAAAGACATCCAGTTTTCTGACTTTTTACGCTGTTGATTATAAAGCATTATTTTTTTGAGGATATATTTTCTAGGGTACATGTGTCAAACTCAAGGTCCGTAGGCTAAAATCTGGCCCGTAATAGCATTTTATGTGGCCCTCTTCCAGATTAAACAATAAGTGTGCATAAATATTATGTCTTAAACCAAATCAATGCAGTGTTTATCTGTTTGCTGCCAAATAATATCAATCAGTTCCTCCAGTTTCTTGAGAATTATTGTGAAAATTCATGCAAAATCAACAAATCCCTGAAGTTTTTTTGCACTAATAATTGAGTTTATTGCAAATTTTTTCTAAAATTGCCAAAAATGTTCTTGCTTATACTAAACAGCTCCCTCAGCCTTGATTGATGTCAGATTATAGACAGAGTGTGATAAAAAGTCACATTTACCGTCATGCGTAAGCGCAAATATTTCCAAATTAGTACAACAAATTCTATGATTTTTATTGCAAAAAATAAAAAGAATCACAAAATCCTGGAGGAACTGAACTAATGTTCAATAACCTTAATTAATTTTAAAGAGTTCATTGATATTTTAACAGTTTGTGAAAAGGTTTTATCAATACATTCTGGCACAAACGTCACTTTAATAGCATTCATGATCTTGATTTGGCTCAAAGCAAACATGAGTTTGACACCCCTGTTCTCGGGAGTTGAAATGGCGTTTGCTAGTGTTTATGAGAATGTTGCAACTGTTAAAGCTTCATTGGTACTCATCCTGTGCTTGGCAACCTGTTCCGGTTAAACAGTCTTTAAACAAATGCATTATGTTTCAAGTGGCTCAGAAAAGCCTTAGCTTAAATCCATCTCAGGAACAGCAAACCAGTAATGCTAAATGATTTAAGGATGACCGTAGATTCTGGTAGGCTTACTGTTCTCAAGGTGTTGGGTCCCATTGCTACTTTCAGTACTGCTGACCATCAGAACATAATGAGTAAGTTAATGAACCCGCTTAGTTTTCTGGAACAGTGTCAGTACTCTGCAATGCTTCATATATCACTTGTGAACACTTTGTTATTCCCTTCCAAAACCTCAGTATTAGGCAATGTTTTGTTTCTATATAGTGATGACCTTTTATCATGACAGTATAGACTTCCTGTCACCCCCTGTGTGTTCGTAAGTCATATCTAAAAAAAAATAGATATGCACTCTTAATTTTGACTATAAGGAAAAGCAAGAAATATATCTTATATCTATGGAACCTAAAGAAAATACTTTTTAAAATTCCCTATAATAGGCAATAAAAATGCAATTCCTGGTATGACGGAAGTATTAGGATCGCCACTGTATTTATTCTCACCTAAAACAATTAAAAGTGCACATATCATGTCTAAAGCACATGATGATCATCATGTGATAATATTATATTTATAAAATGACTAATAAATGTATAAATAATTTCATAAAGTGTGTTTGTAATTCTAAACGAGAATTTTAGCTTTTCAAAGTAGATATTCCTATCATCTAGAATCCAGATCGCTCAAGACCAAATATGCAAATTAGGTAATGATGTCATCTAGTGACTTTTAGGACAACCAATAGCGATTTTCCTTGCTGAGGCGTTGGCAGCAGTGGTGACGTGTACAGTAGAAGATATGAATGACAGTGGTAATAACCCTGCTGCCTAGAAAAATAGTAATATCGCATTTTCAAGAAAGTTAAGAGAAAATAGATAACGCAAAAAAACAAAATAAAGAGTATCAGTTTATAACCCAATTTTTCTCCAAGAGAAGTCAGTAGACTGTAGTGTTATTCCTAACCTTTAGCTTAGCTAGCTTAGCTACAGGCTTCTGTTAGCCTCCTTTTCACTAACATTTAATCAGTGAAAGGAAATAGTTAACAAGGTATTCATATATTTGACTTGTCCCTGTACCTTTTAGCACACTTTACAACAGGTGAATATGAGTCACCAGCTGCTCTACCTCCCCATACCAGCGTAACTTCTCCTCCTCGCTATCACAGTGAAGAAGGTGAGCTACACTGTGTTCACTGACATGCCAGTTAGCATCACTGCAGCAAGTCTATGGGGATTTCTCTGTCTCTCTTGTAAACTCATTACTTACAGAGATTCAAATAATCATTATAAAATATTATTAATTAAAAAAAATCATGATGATGATTGGAAAAAACGGGTAGTATGTTTAATCAAACAACCGTTCCAGGAAAAAGCATCATACTAACTGTGAAGAACAGAGCTGGAGAGTCATCGTTTAGGAATGTTGCATTGTTGATTAAACCAAAAGAGAGTAATTGGGTAGAGTATCCTGACTCTTTTCTCAGATAACAAAAGCATTTCTGTTTATTTGTTTTAATTACTGAGGAAAATGAAATTTTAAAAGCACTATATGTAAAGTATACTAGATACAAAGGCACTTTGCATAAATAAATATATATATATTTAAAATATTTGACCCTTGATAGTTTATTGATATAGTGGTCATTAATGATGATAAGCATGCTGTACCATGCATTCATAGCCCTACAGTTATATAAAAAATAATAATTTTTATTGTTATCACAACACAATTTTTTATTCATGTTTGAGGAGATGATAGATGGATTTATTGGATGACAGGCAGGGTACAACATGAACACAGTGACGAGAGAGGGAAAAAAGCAAATTCAGTGTTGACAGTTATGTTCCTCTCGTTGCCATGTGGAAGAAGGTCAAAGCGACGGGACAAAATCCACACATGCACGAGGAAAACATCCAAAATAAACAGACAAGGCTTCTGACTGCGAGGAAACGAGATACATTAGGGCCACCATGCAGCATGACCCACTTCCAAACTGTACACATGATCCACTCAAGTCAGTCAGCTCAGGAAACCTTGAATCACATGCAATAACTACCTAAAAATAAAAGTTTAGCAAAATATACTTTGTTAAGCTGACATGCTATGTTATTTTTAAATCCCATATGATCAGTTGCATTGACAAAACTGCCAATTGTCAATTTTTTTCATAGTTGTGTAAACTAATTTAAATACGTGCCTCTTCATGTTTGTTTTCAAGTCATTACATTTTGTTTTATCACTAACCGTTTATGTCTGACTTCCTCTCTCTTGTCCAAGATGTTTGCGTTTCAGACCATTTCAACACTCCCACAATATGGTACAGGAGAATTTAGCAAAACATCCCAAACATAAAGTGACATTTCCATTTTCTGAGTTTTGGAGAAATTGATGCATTTGGAAATAATGATTCACATCAGTACCCAGAAATAGTCCAGATAACTGCATTTCAGCAGAATCAGTGAGGAACTTAAACAGAAAAAATGCTTGGCACTAATTACTGTCAATTGCCCTGTGGTAGACTTTTCAAAGGCAGAAGCAGCTACTTAAAGGAATAATTTGGGGATATATTTTTCTCTTTTTAGTTTGATGCCAACAACAACCTTATTCCAATCGAGTACTTCTACCCTAAACTTAATTCCAACAAGACTTAATTTCTCAAATTTCTGTCCACTGTATGCCATAATGACAGAGGAAACTTCTCAAATAAAATGATAAATTACTTGCATATAACTATTCAGATCCTTTGCCCAAACAATCCAAATTAAGATCAGGTGCTTCCTGTTTTCCTCTGATCATCCTTCAAATGTTTCCACAAATTCACTAGATCCACCTGTGGCAGATTCAGTTGATTGACCCTGATTTGGATGCAAACACACTTGTTTATATAAAATCTCACAGGTGAGAGCACATACTAAACTACTAACCAAACTGTTAATACAATAGAAGTGTCCATACCATTTTAAATATTATTGCCAACTGTGAAGCATTGTGGTGACAGCATCATGGTGTGGATGAAACTGGGCAACTAGTCAACACATAAGGTTAAAGGTAAAGCTGATTCTACAAGAAAACCTCCTCCAAAGTGCCATGTGAAAGCTCCGAGTGGCTCAAACTTAAATTTAATTGAACATTCATGTAGGGAACGAGGTTGCTTTAAGAAAAGGCTTTAAATACGTAGAGATTTTTTCTTTTGTTTTGTTTTATGTGCTACTCTGTGTAGACCTTTCAGTAAAAAGGTACAAAACCCAATTTTTGTCGGAAAGAACAGGACTTTTTAAAGAGACAGATGCCCAATTTCAAGGTGCAAAATTACATAGTCGAATTCCTTTTAAGTCATATTTGATATACATAGTATTTTATAACAACTGAAGGTGACATATTGACTTGATTATGCTATAAAATGATTCTATGTGGCTGGAAAACATATATACTGGCCCTTTAATAGAACTCTTGCATAAAGACGTGGGCAAAGCAAATCTTTGTTAATGCTTTCCATCTGCGCTTTAAGCGACTCTGTGCTGAGCCCCTTACACCAGGAAAATTAGCAATATGCTTCACTTGTCATAGATTGGTAGATTAAGAAGAATCTGCACACAAAACAGATTGCTGACCACATAAAGGGTTAATTATGTCAACTTTTCTGTGTTTATATTAATGCCAGGATTCTGTGTAGTTTCAGGTTTCTGTACCAGTCTTTGTTCTTCATTTGTTTCTTTTGTTAACATTCTGTGTGCAGGTAGCTACATGTTTCTGAATTTCCATTTCTTAAGTCATGGGTTTAAGTGTTGGCTCAACTGTGAATCAAATCCATTTCCACTGATTGCATGATGCCATCGATCACGTTACCTTTGGAGAAATTTGCACTCAGGTCCATGTTTGGTACACTGGTAATATTGTAATTGTCCAGAATGGTATTTTGTTGCATCAAAGTTACTGTGAGATTTATGAGAAAGGAAGCACAAAACATTATTCCTGAAAAAGACCCACATTGGACCCTGCGGAAACTCACAACATGTTAGGGAAGAAGGTGAGTTGGGTCGGGTTACTGAAAAGCTAGACGTGAATGTTAACACTCTTGGACAGTCTCAAATTAACCTCTGAGCAGCCTTGCTTTTTGTATCCTCTTACGCCAAACTTGCTGTAACCACGTTTTTGTGAAAGAGGAATGTTTTGCGGAAGCGTAGTCTCTCTCTGGTTGAATGTGGGCCTTGGCACCAATGTGCTTTTCATTGCACACTGGCACGCCAAAACATCCCTCCTGCTTTTCTGGGGCAGTAGCGGTGAGTGTGGGCTGCAGTTCTCTAGGGTGGGGTGTTCCCTCCGCTGTGATAGATTTTCCCCTTGTTTTTCCTGCCCCACTAACTTGAAAGCCATATGGAAAGAATAGGATTGGATTTTCCACACATGCAGACTCTTGTTTACATGCCGTCTTCTACGCTTTACGTTTACACTTCTTTCTGGATGTTGATTTTGGAAACAGATGAAAACACATGAAAAATAGTCAGAGCCTTCTCTATAGATGGAGTCTGTGAGTTGTGTAAAATGCTGAGCATGGATTTTCTAGTGGATTTAAAGATCACAGTGACTGATTCTCTGGAGACACTGCATCCCTATGTTCGCTCCAAACCACAACGCTGACCTCGAGGCGGTGCGAAGGGGCCTTCTCACCAGCATGATAAGACTCTTCTGTTCCATGTCCTGTCAGCAAACCACTTGACAAATGTATTAGTTGTTTGAAAACTGAGGGAACAGGCCTAGAATTTCCTGTCTGGTGTCTCATTGTCTGTGGGAACAACCTTCTTTCTTAGATTTCACAAACAGTGTCAAAAGTTCATACAGGTTTTATTTTTGGTAATCAAAAACACACAGGTGAAATACATTTGTGTAGATTAATTACACAAAAACTTATGTTTAAACACATTTTTTCTCTTAATCATGATGACTTTTTTGCCAACTGATGATAAAAACACAACATTTAATAGGCAAAAATATTTTTAAGAACAGAGATGTGGCCTTGATATGTTGTTTTTTTTTTAAAAAAAGCTTCCTTTAATCTGACAAGCAAGAATCATCAGGATGTATATTCCAATTTTACTGAATTAGGCTGTATAGTGCCTTGCAAAGATATTTATACCTTTAAAACTTTTGCAAATTTTTTCACATTATAATTACAGACCGTTATCTTTTTATTTACGTAAACCAACACAGTTTTACATGTGTTTGAAGTGCAATAGAATAGTTTTTCAAACGATATGCAAAAACAAAAAGCATGATGTGCACATATTTTGCTTCCTTAATAAGAACCTAATACAATACCTTGGAAGTCAACAGATCCTGCCGCAGGCTCTTTAAGTTCAGTATAACAACAGATGTTCTGTGAATGACTCGGAGGTTAATTAAGATATATGAGTGAACAAACAACATCCTGAAAACAAAGGAATAGGTCAAGGATAAGTTTCCAGAGAAGGTTTAAGCTGGGTTATATTGTGAAACCTCACAGATTGCTGTTCAGTCCATCATCTAGTTTGGCACTGTTCGTTAGAGTGATGGGAAATCATTTAAAGTACTAAAAATATACCTGTTAGAATCTGGTGACTGTATTCACAGAGGCTCCTGAATATCTGCTACAAGAAAGAATCTCAGGTTCTCAACTCAGCAAAACTAGAAATGTTGAGAAATGCAGGTCAGAACTGTTAGGGTTGATTCAATATGAGAAGCAGTAGAAAATTTATACATTTTATTAGAATTGCAAAGTGACCAAAACTAAAATAGCTGCAGGATAGGAAACTCCCAACTTTTGATCCAAAAACAACAACTAGAATCTTGCAGGGATAAAAGGAAACCACGGGTTACTTGTATAAACAGGGAGCAACGGGAACAAAGAACTGTTAACATCTGTAAGCTGAAAGCAGATGTGAACATCAGAGGAAGTGAGAGCAGCTTAGAGTAACTACTGCGTAATGCTTAAAATACTGAGGAATGACATCACAAAGATGTAACCAAAATAAAATGTATTTTGAACACTTAGTATTTAACAAGAGCATTTGATCAAACTGCAGCATTTAGACCTCAAAAGGATCATTTCTGAATCACTTTAGGTTTTAATAAAAAGTTATTTTAACCCCAGAGTGGAAAAGTAGCCACTGCATGATGTTGACGAACTGCTTCATATGACTAACCTGCAGATACTATCAAAAAAGTGGTTTCCCCTTCCGGCGTTTCACCAGCAGAGCTTGGGTTATATGTCCGTGACTTCATTCCTTTGGCTCTCACTAAAACAGCCAATAAACTCAAAGTGGGATTTAATTGACCGTAGCCATTTGTTGACATCTATGTTAATCTAATCCAAAAGGGAACACTATAAACATCAATGATTCTACAGGATATTCCTTCTAAAAGGTTGTTTAACTGAGAGAGCCAGACAAAAGCTTACACACCCTAATCCATTTATTGTGAAGTAAGTTTGTCCAAACTTGTGACCTAAGCTGTGTTGTTCAGCTTCCTGGATGTCAGCCATTTTGACAAGCTGTAAATTAATAAAGGTTTCAGAGTAGATTGTGAGTGTTTGTGTGAACTGGAACATAGCGTGTCCACCAGTTCAACTATTTCAATGACGTCTTCTTTCTGTAAAGTGGGTTAAAAAGTTTGTTTGAGTTATGTAAATTATTAATTTAAAACAAGATGTCTTTTGTGGATCAGTGAAGGATAAATAATATTTGAAAGGATCTATAAACGTCATGTGATCAATAGATGCATTATTTTAGTAGTTAGAGATAAAACATCCATTTACTGAAATTAGTTCTTGAAGAAAATTCAGATGTTTTTTATTATTTCTAAGCATATTTGTCCGGTGGAGAATCTGGCCCGATTCTTTTCCTTTCTCTGCTTGTTAAGTCTGTTTTTGCTCAATATTTGCTCAGATAAAAAGAAACACAATTGACTGGAAATACTTCCCTAGCTTTACTGGAAGAACATAGTGTCCTCTGTGTACCTCTAAGTCCAGATATATTTTTCATGTGAATGGGGGAAGGCAGTCACATTACTCAACTATTACTTTGAAACCAATATTAGAAAAACTGTCAACTTTCAGTATTCTGTGGGCTTTACTGTCCAGGGAATCAGCCTCTTGTAAGGTTTTTTATGGCAAACTGTTATCTGGAAAAGTTTATAGAAATACTAATTTGAATATCTTAATGATGTGAGACCACAATACTTGGCAAACCTCACTTTTATTAGGACAAGGTCTGTGTAAAAAACAGTCTCTCTAAATTCTCTAATTTCATTAAAAGACCTTGCTGGAAAAAGGGGCATCAACAATTTTATTAAAAACTAATATTTCTAGTGTCACCATTTACAAGAGTATGACTTGTAATGATCAAGGGAAAATTGTGCTGAAAAGAATAATATTGCTGATTCTGCACCCTTGTTCATTCTTAATGTTGGATTATTTGGATGTTGAAAAATGTGCTTAAATTAAAGGTTGTATTTCAAAAAATAACTTGACCGTCTCATTATTATTTTTAGTGAATTTAAACCCCAAACTTTATAAGTGCTTGTGGTCTGGCATTGAGATTGACAGTGAAAAATATAAATCACAATTAACATAACATTTTCACTGATGCTGTTTTTCTTTCTCAACAGGAGGAAGTCTCTGGAAAAAATTCTCACAGGAGATCGGGGAGGCTAAGTGTCCACCTGGGTAATGAAACTGCAGATGACCCATTTTTGAGGGATATATTTCTTTATGCACTGAAAAAAGAGAATGGAGCTCCAACTTAAAAAATATATATATGAAATGTTTCATTGAATCAAATTTGTCAAACTAACTTCATTTATGTTTAAGTTGACATGATAACTTCAACTTAATACATATACATTGATAAACTTAATTTGATTAGTTGTAAGAAATTAACTAGTTGGATCATCTGATTTGTTTTTTTCAGTGGGCATGTTGCTAAAAACAAAGTTATTCAACTGTGTCAATTGCTGTTGTAAAAAACTTTTGTTGGAAGATGATAATAAAATGGTGATACAATTTTAAATGGTGACATTTTCCTGCATTTAGGCAGTTTAATTTGTTCCTTTTTGTGTTTTAAGAGAAGTGTAGCCAACCCAAAATCTCAACTTGCTTATTTTTTCCCAATGGTGTCATTATATTGGGAAATAGTAGTTGTCGCTATGGAAACTGAGTTAATGACTTTGACTAATCAGGCATGTGCTTGTGAGGAGTGTCAGTTTGATGAAACCACAAACAAACATAGAGTAAACTAGACAGACTTCGTTTTGCAGTGGAAAATTAAACCTGTTGCTCAAAAATGACCTGAACTTTAGTTTTAAAATAGAAATCGCATAAATGTGGTCTGTGTTTTATTTTTTTTACTTGAACCTGAGTTTCCACACCTATTTCATTGTATATTTATATACAATGCAAACCACACTTTTATATACTGAAATTGAGTATTTGTACTCTAAGGAAATAGTCATATTGTGTACTTGCAGAGATGTTTCTTTATGAATTAATGAATTTATTAATTTGTTCACAGGCTGAGACTTTCAAGCAGTGTTTTCTGTACTCAGGTTGCAAAAGACCAATACAAGCTGAATGTGAAGGTTGTCAAAATATGTTCCCATCTCTGGGTCAGGTTCAGCTCCTTCTATTACAAAATGTTATATCAGTAATATGATGGCCCTGTTTTCACACCGTTGGTTAGCTGGTTAGCATCCAAAAATAGCTGCTTACAGTAAATAGGCGGCCCTGGGGGGTTTCCACACCTATCTCCTCAGACCGTTTCATGCTAAATTTACATAAAGCAAGACAAGCAAATTAAATAAGTGAGGTTTTTCCTTTGCCCAGTTTTTCCAGGCCCCCTCTTCTCCTCGTGTCCTTGGACGGTTTCCGAGCAGAGTACCTGAAAGATCACAAGAGTCGGCTGCCCATCATCAACAAGCTGCGTAAGTCAAAAAAGCGGTCGCCTCCTCAACTCTCCAAGATTTTTCTCTTGGTGTTGCAAGCAGTTTTTGTTCTGCAGGAAAGGATGGAACAACAACATCTTACGTGAGGCCTGTTTATCCCACAAAGACTTTCCCCAACCACTACTCCATCGTCACTGTAAGTCAGCGGTGTCAGACTCATTTTCATTTTGGGCTATATAAAAAAAATCTGAATGTTGTTTGTACCAGGATGTATTGATAAAACCCATTAAATTGTTAAAACATCAATAAATAGTTGTTTGGTTCAGCATTCAATAAGTGTTTCTTAAAATGAAATTATATTGAATATCTGTTCACATTGATCAGTCTATTCAGGATTTTGTGATTCTTTTTTCTTTTTGTTGCAATCAAAATCAGATTTTGTGATGTTAATTTAGAAATATTTGTAAGGACTTTTTACGACATTTGCTCTAATGTGTGATGTTAAGTGTGACCTTTTATTAATCGCCATATTGGTCACTTATTATAACATCAAGTAAGGTTGAGGCAGCAGTCACTTAAACTCAATATTTTTGACCAATTCTGAGAAAAATTTGCAGTAAAATCTGAAAAAATGTCATTTAGTCATCATTACTTTATGTACTCATTCAAATAATGTAATACTTTGTTAAAATATTATCACATTTAAAAAGTTTTTAGACCTTGAAAGCAACATGTCCAGGACAACAATTACATTTAATCGGATTCACGTGAAACAAAGGTTTCCTTTTGTATCCTTTAGCTGAAGCCTGAAGTTACAAAAGGGTAACTAAGAATCAAAATTGTCTCTTTGTTCAAAAGTATCATTCAGGAGATGACAAAAATAGCATTTTGATAGCAGCATATGTGCTTCAGCTTTGCTAAACCAAGTCGTAGGAGGGTTGCTCATAAACTCCTACCAAAGAAGACTGTAATTAAATCAGAACGTGCACACTAATTGTACCAAGTTACTGAAGCCTTTTTTTTTATATGAAGCACTTTTCCTAAAGTGGGATAACTTCTGAAATGATTTATCATGATTTAATTTTTATTCAACCTGCCTCATTAATGAGTGCATGCTCTCACGTTTCTATTGACGTCGTGTTTTAATCTGAGACACAACAAGGGTTCCTAACAATAAATAATGGGTTCAGAAAGGTAAGAACGGCTGATTTAATCTTAAAAACTCTGTCACTTTATGTGTCCAAAGTCCAAAAGAGATGTCTAACAGCTACGTTTTTACCAGAATGGCAAATAAATGCAGTTTAAACCCAATAAGTTACATATTTTTAAGTTTATGTAAGGATAATCTAGTATTAGATGAGTTGGTCCTGCTCTAGTTTTGAATCTAAAGGACATAACTTTAAACGTTTCTTTTCACCACTGCTGTTAGTTTCTTTCTTAATGTGTGCTTCAAGGTTTTCTCTTCCCACAGTGATAGAAAGTCATTGCTCTATCGAGGCCTAATAGCCTACATTTACAGGGGAAAAAACAATCAACTGAGAGCTTTTTAAAATGGATACCACCTCTGTTTTTCAAAAACAGACCCCACCATTAAAGTAAACTCTTTAGTATTTCCAGTAAAACTTTGTCTGTGATCCAGTCTGCCTCCCAGAAAACACAATGCAGAATACAGAAGGCACAAATAATAGCATGAAATGCATTTATTTGTACCTGGAAGAACCGGGCAGGGGGGGGTTAAATTTTAAGAAGCTTTATAGAACCGCAAAGGCAATAATCATGTCTGGACCTTTTTATTTTCAGAAAAACAGGAGTGAAACCCCTGCAGCTACTTTATCAAAACAACTCAGTGTGACTGTGTGTTTATTTGATCTCCCACTCCTGCAGGGTCTTTATCCCGAGTCTCATGGGATTGTAGACAACAAGATGTATGATGTGACCCGAAACACCTTTTTCAGCTTGAAATCAGAGGAGAAATTCAACCCAAATTGGTACCAGGGAGAACCGGTGAGTGTCTGTGTACAAAGGTAGAATGAAAGTGTGGTCTTATCAAGATACACAAATCAGATTTGAGCAATACATTTGCTGAATTTTACTGTAACATCTGAATGTCTCTGAGTTACTCATGGTTTAGCCACCCTGGTCTTATTCAAAATCCTCTGTGATTCATATAAAAGGATATGCCGCCTTGCGTAAGACTGAGTACTCATCATGCTGTAATTTGCCCTCCCAGTTGCAACGTTCCTGTTGAAATTTTGGATTCAGCTCATGTTAAGTGTTGGCTTATGATAGTTGTGTTTACTTTAGCACTTTGTGGTTCTTACTTAAACTTGTTGCCTCTTCACAATCCTTTTTTGTGTTACAAGCCGCTTTGCTTCACTGTCTTATATGCGGCAACTGCATGACTTTCCAAAAGGGGAATAGTGATCGCCCTGCACAGCAGTGTCTTTCAGTAAAGACTACCAAACCAATACCACAAATCTTGTATGCCAAAATATGTTTAGAGCATTAATGTGTCAGTAGAGCCATCATACCCACAGGTTGAAACTGATTTTTCAGAGAATGGTGAGATAAAACTTTTTCTAACTGACTCAAAAAAAGATCCTGTGTCTCTTGTTTGTGTCCATTTTCTCTGCTGTCATCAAAAATGCTGCACTATTTTCTTTTTTCTTTCTTTTTCTTATTCAGGTGTGGCTCACCGCAATGCGTCAGAAACTAAAAACAGCCACTTTTTTCTGGCCAGGTTCTGATGTCGCTATTAATGGAACTTACCCAAATATCTACAAGAAGTATGATAAGTAAGGATGAACCTGATGGTGTTAAATATGTCCTTAAGTTAACTTTCAGTGTATAAGATGTTTTTGTAATGGCTCCTTTACAAATTTTTTGTCTGCAGGAACATTGAGTTTGAGAACAGATTGGAAACGGTGTTCGAGTGGCTGAGTTTACCTGCGCAGGAAAGGTGCTGCTTATTCTATGTTAACCACAAAAACTCTCATGGAAAAGCACAAATCCTATTTCATTACTGTGTTTCTGGTTTTAGACCTGACTTTTACACCTTGTACCTGGAAGAACCGGACAGCACAGGACATGCTTATGGCCCAAAAAGTTCACAGGTGAGTTAAAACTGTTACTGCCTTCGGCTTGTTCTTATTGCCATTGTATTGAACCAAAGCTTACTGTGTACTTATTGTTCCTTCAGGTGATTGCTGCTTTGGAGAAGGTTGACTCGATTCTGGGCAATCTCATGGATGGACTTTTTACAAGAGATCTTCACCAGTGTGTCAACTTAATGATCGTATCTGATCATGGTGAGGTTGTTGTTCTCCTCAAAAGACAGAACTTAGAGAAATATAATCAGAAAATTAGAATAAACATAGAGGTGGTGTTAAAAATACAGACCCATGATTCCAGTGAAGACAGAAAATACATCACTTGCATGACTGAAAAGAGAGTCCACCGACTACAGGATGAAAAATCAGTTATCCCTATCACACATGGAGGATATTTTTGAGAGAAGCGTTTCTATGAGTATCTGGAGACCATATGTCTAGCCCTGTAATTATGCAGCAGAGATCAATGTTTCTATGAGCACGTGGCCAGGGCGATGCCCAGCGATTCCCATCAAAGAGTTTTCTTCTAAGAAAAGATACCAACTTTTATGCATGGTAGTAGTTATTAGTTGCAGTTTGTCATGAAACACAGAAAACAAGACACACGCAGCAGGGTTCTCATGTCCCACCCAAAATACTGTTGACAGATGTTGAGCTGAAAATATAAGCTTATACATCACTTCTGAAAATCTTCAAGTGATTGTTTTTGTGAGGATCTATACAGATCTTTGTATCAAGTCAAAATCTAATTTGCTGTAGTTAAATGTGAGCTTATAATGATTTACAGATTTTTACCCTGCTTTAAATATCTAGAGATTTGTGGCCGATTTCTGAGCTTTTGTTTCTGAAACGCTTTAACCTGCTGACATAATTTTTAAACAGTTACATTGTCTCTTAGATAAATATAATTAATATGATACTGCAAATTACTTTATTTTGTTATCATATAGGTTGCTATTTTTGATCCCTATTTTTTTTTCTTTTTCTTAACTTCCTGCCATGAGTGCTCATTAATTATTTACATCATGAGCAGAGGTAATGTGCCACTGTGTAAAAGTTTTACTCTGTTTACAGACCAAAGGATTTAGTTAAAATTTTAAACAGTTTTAAACTGAGGTTACTTTCAGTAATTGTGAACTTGAGTGTTTTGTCACATCCCATGACAGGCAGAATTTGAAACTTTTAAAAAATAAAACACAACAATGTTGCTGTATTGTTGCTGCATACAGCTACTTTTTTGTCCTTTTATAAGGAAACATCCTTAATTTCTATTTTCAGGTTTTAAGATAAAGGAAGATGAAACATTTTTGCAATAAAATTAACAGATTTTTTTTTCTATGGAATGTTGATATTTGTGGAAGATGCTATAGAAAATCCTGTTTTGTATTTTCTGTAAAGTTTATATATGTATACCTAATGTCAGAATAATGTAAGCACCAAAGTTCTTTCTTGAGGACACAGAAAAGCTGATTCTGCTTCTAAAAAGTGCTTAGTTACCAACCTAATGATAAAAATGTTAATTATTTTATGGATATTTTTTGCAAAAATGGAAAAACAGCTAAAACCTGCAACTATGTGCAGGTTCTTTATTACTTCTTGCCAAAGTTATTAAGGCTTTACATCTGCAGATTGAAGGCCTTGTAATTGCGCCACAGCACCATAGCAATACCAGTAGTTAAAGGAACAATAATACACTTGTAATCTATTACTATTTATTTTTCTGAAAAGTATTTTGATGGCTGACATTCATACAAAGCCTTTACGTCAACAGGAATGGAGGAGGCTTCCTGTCAAAGGGCAGCCTATGTGTCGACATACCAGCAAGACACATCCAACTTCACGGTCATCCAAGGCCCAGCAGCTCGCATCCGACCAAAGCGCCTCCCACAGGACTACTTCTCCTGTGAGTTCCTGTCCGCGCAGATTTAACGATCTTTTGGTCTTAATCTGCTTGAAATCTGAGAGCCTGACTTTCCCTTACTGTTTATTTCTGCAGTCGACTATGAGGGCCTGATAAAGAACCTGTCGGTATGCCAAATATTCCAAGCGTGACTTTTTGTGTTGATAAGAAGAATGAAAAATCATGTGCTTGTGTGGCTTCATGAAAAACAGTCCCATCCTCTCACTACTGTGTGTTGATCCTCTCCGTCATGTGCATTCTGAAGTGCAGGGTCCCTGACCAGCCAATGAGGCCGTACCTCAAAGAAAACCTCCCCAAAAGGATGCACTTTGCCTACAGCAAGCGCATAGAGAGGGGTCACCTGTACATGAAGCAGGGCTGGCAGGCAGCGCTGTAAGTAATCAGATCATCATCTCCTTTCAGAATTGCACAGCAGTTTGTGTAAACTGGACTACATCAGTGACTAAAATCTGCTCCAGTCCAATAATATGGTTTAGTTAAGTAACAAAGTCTGTCTAGTTTGGGTGTTTTTTTATTTTATGTTCTGAGGGGATTTTCTGCACGAAGTTTGTATGTTCTCCCTGTGCATGCATGGGTTCTCTCCGGGTAATCCAGCTTCTCTCCGGGTACTCCAGCTTCCTCCCACTGTCCAAAAGCATGACTGTTAGGCTAATTTGTCTCTCTAAATTGTCCCTAGGTGTGAGTGTATGTGTGCATGGTTGTGTGTCCTGTCTGTCTCTGTGTTGCCCAGACTGGCGACCTGTCCAGGGTGTCCCCCACCTCTTGCCCAGCATGTTAGCTGGAGTAGCACCTCTGCTGAACCCACTAGGGACAAGGGTGTTAGAAAATGGATGGATGAAATGATAAATACCACAATTTGCGATTATTTATTTGTGTTAACTCAATAATTTCTATCAGCGTGATTTATTGTTTACCTTTTTTCTCTCTTTCTACTAAAAACTGGATGATTCTTGTATTAGTGTTCTGCCATTTCCATTATTTTACTTGAAAACGGTCTGAAAACACCAACATTATTGTTTATTGTAATAACTTTTATTACAATTTATCATCCAGCAAAATTTGTTATCGTGATACTTCAGGGATACTGGTAGTTCAAAAAGCCTATGCTTATTTTGTGTTCAGAAAGTACATTTTTCTGATAGAAAACAGATAACTTTTATCTATTACTTCTTATAACTTGTGCTTAGAAAGCTTTTTTTTTCTTACAGAATATTACATTTTTTGTAATGCAAAAGCTGGGATTTTTTTCTAAATGGCATGTAGAGTAAGTGACTCGTCACATGATAGATAAACTGTAGTCATACATCTTTTACAGTAGCTAATGACAGGAACCATGTGTGCTGAATGAAGCATGTTTGGAAGGAATAGCCCACTCCTTTGATTTGCACTAACCCTACAATTGTGTTAAATTGCTTCAAGCTGGATAAATACAGCTACTGACTTGACAGAGTCAAGAAACTTCTCCTTAATATCCACAACTGCAGTAGAAGATGTTTAATATGTTCCACTATTTCCTCTAATTTTGCATTCCTGTTCAAATGCATTCTCCTCAGTATCAAGAACGATGTCAAGTATTGCACCGGTGGTTTCCATGGCTCAGACAATCTCTTCACCAACATGCAGGTCAGAGGAAGGAAGGATGTGTGTGCTTGCTAGGGACAAGACATTTTATATCATGTCATCTTTTACTTTTAAGAAAAAAGGAACTTCTTATATTTAGCTGTTGATATAGGAGAAAAAAAATAAAGGTTTTCTATGAAAAGAATATTAACCTCTCTAGGTATTTGAGACTTGAAGGAATAAAAAGCTTCTGTGATGAAGTAGAGGGACTTTAAAAACAAATAATTGGTATATTTAGTAGTTCAACATTCTTTCATTTTCATGTTACTCTTTAAAAACAATAAAATGAGATCATGAACCATCTCTGGTTCTTTTGTATAAACCCACAAACCAATAGACAGGAGAGGAAATATTTGGACAAACCTCTACAGAGCCCTTAAGTAGTGCGGAGAATTGAGATTATCCGAGAATTAAGCAAATTGCAATAATTGTGCAACAGTATGAGAAGTTTCTCTCAACCTGCATACAGAAAGATTTAAACTTAATATCTTAGTCATCACAATTTCTTTGAATTGACTAGATTAATTTGTCATATGCTAGAATATGACTTAGAGTACTTAGCTGGTTACTTATTTAGTAAAAACCAAAATTATTTCTTCCTCTACTTTAGTGTAGAATAGAATAAAAACAGCCTTTATCGTCCCATAAAGTGGAAATTCAGTATATAAAACTGTTTAGGTTTACGTCAATTTAGAACTTGACTTCTCTTTAAATATTTACCAAGGACCTAAATAAGTGAATCAAATGTTTGACGTCTTGACGTTAACAGAGGGGCTGAATAACGCTTTCCAGTACGCAAACTGGTAGGCGTTGTTGCATAAAAGCTTAGCTTAGTTTACTTCATCTTGCATACAGGTTTTAACTTGCGTGAAAAGAAATGAATGAAGGTGTTTTATGTTTCTTTTTTTTTAGGCAATCTTCATTGGATATGGTCCGGGATTTAAAACTAAATACGTTGTGCCAACATTTGAAAACATTGAATTATACAACCTCATGTGTGGTAAGTTAGAGTTAATTTTTTTCTCTGCTTGTTGTAAATCATTTAAGCCTCTTGATGTTTTGGTGAACTATTGCGAAAAAAAAAAAATTAAGCTTGCGTTTTAGTAATGAAGCTTGACGTGACAGACTCAAGTCAAGCTCCATTGGAGAATATCTGATTTTATTTGGAAAATAAAAATCTCTTTTGCAAGACAATTCTGGTCAAGAACATTACCTGCCAAACCAGAAAAAGCTAACAAAAGCTAATTTAGCTCAAACAAAATTATAAAACAAATAATAGTCATGCAAATTTTACACAAATTTCGGTAGCTTGTTCAGAACAATCGCACCAAAACTACTCCAATACCACTAACAGCTGTTAACAATAGCAGCAATTAGCAAATAACTGGTGGAACTGCACATCTGTTGAATTTATTGTGCAGTTGTAAATAACATAATGAGAAGCAAGGTTCTCAGAAAACTTGATATGCTGGTGGTTTGAGTGCTCAATGGTCTTTTATCCAGCGGCCACCGTGTTTTTGAGTAAAAAAATATTTAAAGTTGATAGGAAATTTGAAAATATCACTTGATAATTATGTGTTACTGGAAGATTGGAAGTTTAATACCCTAACACCAACTATAGTCTTAAAAAATGCAAACATTTATGAAAAACTTAAATAAGTAAGCAATCTTAAGCCTGGTGGGGGCACAAGTAAAGCCTGATGGCCCGCCAGGCTTATAATACACTGGGGGAAACCCTGAGAAGCACTGTTGTGATGACATGCTGAAGGTGGAGAGTCAGAAAGAGTAGGAGCTTCTTAAAGAGACAGAGGTCAGTTTCACGACTTTAAATTGCAAAGTTTATATAAACTGAATGTATCATAATTACTTGGTTACGGTTAAAAGTGGCACTATGTGCCTGGAAAATACATAATAGCGCCCTTTAACAGAATTTTTTTTGCAATTTCAGGAATTTGCTAATGATGTTCTTGGCTGTTAACAAATAACCTTATATCCTTTGGTCATGTCTTTTTTGAGAAAGCTAATGTTCAGTCACGCCTGCTGAATGGACGTTTACAGTTAGTGACTAATATCCTAAACTGAATGCTGCTCTGTCAAATTTTAACCTGACTGGCCTCCTCATTTTTTAATCAGTTTTGCTACATTTTTCTCAGAAGCTTTAATCTCAAAAACAGAGATAGTCTGTATGTTTGCAACATAAAAAAGTCGGCTATCTGCTCACAATGTTGTTTAGTTTGTTCCTATTTTCCTCCCGTTTTTGGGAGCGCTGCTGTTCGCCTCGGTTGCGACAGCATCCCCATAACTGACGCATGTCAGTAGAGGAAACATGTGTATTTCTTCAGCTTTCAGTTGCTGCTCTGCTTCCTAAGTATGTCAACAGATCCCACAAACCAAACCTCGATTTTAAAATATCCATGTCAGAAGAAGTGAATATTGTTGAAATATTGTGGTTATTTAATAAGATTATTTGAGGAAAAAATTGGAAATGTGAGAGGCAACCAGTGTTAACCCAGCTAGTTTCAAATGTTTAGAACAAATGTTGACAAATTGTATTTGATTTTTATGGGGTAGATCAAACCAAACTAGGACAAAGTGCCTTCAGAGAATGTTTGCCTTCTTTACAGATTACTCCAGTTCTATCTTTTTTTTTACTTCCACTTGCATGTTTCAGATCATCAAACTCAAAGATAACCTGACTAAAAGCAAAATGCAGTTTTCAAATGGTGAATAAGAGAAACAACTTGGCCAGAGACAGTAATCCCAACTTTTTAATTATGAACTGTGATTAACCACAAATGACATAATTTTATCAGAACCTGTCTGACTACACGAGGTGGACAACAGATCTCAACATTCAACACTCACTAAATTCAACAATAGATGAGAAACTAAGTCATCAACATTCATTCTGGAAGTTCAAAGCGATTTCTAAGGCCCTCAGACTCCCACTGAATCTAAGTGAGCCAACCATTGTCCAGCAATGCAGAAAGCATGAAACAGTAATAAACCTTCCCAAGAGGGGCTAGCCTTCAAAAGAAATCAGAAAACTCAAGCACAGCATGAACACAAAAGTACAATGCAACAACTAAAGCGCTGCAGGCTTTAGTCACCTTATGTTCATAATTCAACAATAAGGACAAGATTGGGTAAAAATGCAAGCCAAGTCCTTAACAATAAATTCCAAAAAATCAAAACAAAGGTTTTGTATGGGCCAGAGCAACTCTAGAGTTGTGGCATGACTTTGAACTGGTTGCGCATACTTCGAAGCCCTCCAGTGTGTCTGAATTAAATTAAAAACTAGAGCAGAAATGCTTTTGCAGGTTATTTTCCTCACAGATAAACATTTTTTACCTCAATTTGTATGAGTTATAAATCCTGTATAATGTTTTGTTTTTTTTATTTCCTTTCCCCCATTAGACCTTCTTGGTATTCGTCCGTCCTCAAACAATGGGACCCATGGCAGCCTGAATCATCTCCTGAAGCATCCCTTCTATCAGCCCGTTCACCCAGCGCAGCTCTCCCATGAAACCCCCTGTGAGAGCACCAACCTGGTTCCCAAAGACAACCTGCACTGCCTCTGTTCGTCTCGGAGCACTGAGAAGGTATGAAACTTTTTTTTTAGCCATATCGGATCAAAATATTAGTCCACTTTACCGGTCCAGATACGTCAGCTGTCTTGAAATGTATCTACAAGCCTAATTTAATCTGAAACAAATTGTGGTTTTCTTTGCAGGAGACAGAAATGAACAAAATTCTTTTATCAACAAACTCAGGTAATTACATGTATTTTATTTTTTATTATTATTTTAAAAAAATCTATGTTTTTAAGCTTGACATCATGTTATAATGTTCTTCCCTCATTGAAAACGTACATAGAGTGTTGCTTTGATTCTTTCATGCATGTTTGAGAAATTATTTAATCTCCCTTGGCAACCATTCAGCTCTGCAATTGCCTGGGTGGACCTAGCTCCGCCTCCAAGAACGCAGCTCCTCCTCGCCCCTCCACGTGGTTTCTTCAGACTAGTCAGCAGCAATTAGCAAACACCTGAATTGAGCTCATTGTATGATCTACTTCTCAGGGCAATGATGGTAAAAACATTTTTAAAGGGTTAATACAAGAGCGACATTGTGATGACTTTCTGAAGGCGGAGTTTCGTAAACGGCAGGAGCTTTTAAAGAGGCATGAAATTAGGATTTAAATTTACTTTAAGTCATATTTGATAGATGTGGTACTTTTACAACAACTGAAGTTAACATAGTTACTTTATTGCACTATAAAACTGAACTATGTGCCTGAAAAACCCATAATACTGCCACTTTTAAAATAGCACTGGGAAATATTTTTGCCTCACACTTTAAATTTCCTCCTTAGAGACCAAAACTAAGTTGCGCCGCCTTCACCATCCTTTCGGCACCCCTAGCGTCATCCAGGCAGGGAACAGCTTTTGTCTGCTGTACCACACCGACTACCTGAGCGGATACAGCCGGGACCGCCACATGCCACTCTGGGTGTCGTACACCCTCCAGCCTCTGGTGAGCTCTCTTTCATCTATAAACTTAGCCCCATCAGGTTCAGGGCTGCCTCGGCTGTATTTCTTCTGTGGTTTTGGTTTGGCAGCGGATTGGAGGAGGTTTGTACAGCATCTGAATCCCTTCTGTAAACAGCTGCTGCTCATCCTCTCTATCCGTGCTGGCTCAAACAGCTCTTGTCTTTTTTCCTTTTGTGGTTGAGCTTTCTTGTAATTCACAACCTCGGGCGCAGCAGTTCGTTTCCAAGAGACTTTGGATTCCTCTGCCTGAATGATTGAGCAAGTGGATGTGCTTTCCAAATACAGTATGAGCAAAATATAGCCTGCTACAGTACATTCTCTGCATTCATTGTTGGTAAAAACAAAAAAGACACTAAAATAGATTTAAACATTACATGTATAATCAAGACTACGATTCCAGGAGCAAAATCAATCTTAGCCTAATTTAATTTCTTGGAGAAATAAAATACTCCACAGAAATAATCAGCAGAACTTGGCAGGCTGGATAGAAGCCCCCTACTTCTATTTTAATAGGATTTCCAAGAATCCACCAGGTTTAAATTAAAACTGTCAGCCTGACCCAGCAGGAGCTTCTAACTCCTATCAATCATCGTTTGCTACGGTTCGTACTGTTAATGAAAGTTTGAGACTGAGACGATCGCGAGAAGGAGGAGTAGGAGTAGGAGTAGGAGTCTAAATTAATGTTTATGACCTGAAGTTTCCAGGTTTCACTTCAGTCCACAGTCAGGCTAGTTAGACTCATTCTTCTTCTTCTCCAACCATTAATTAACCAGGATAAAACTCCTTTAGATCAAAGATTTCTGTTAGAAAAGTATCCTGACGTCAACAATGTTAAACGGTTAGTTACAAAAAACACAAACTTATGTTTAGGGATAAAATTCACTTTATATTTTAATATTTGCCTTTGAAAAAGAATGAATTATATTTTAGTCATCTTATGAGAGAATCTGATAGACACTTTTTGCCTTTTCTTTACTATTGAGACTGATTATAAAATTCACCACAGAAAGCTATTAAAAAGAAAAACTAATGTATGACTTACATTTATTTAAGTCTCATTCATATTTACTGACACCCCTGTTAAAGATATATTAAAAGCCTTAACATTTTAAAGCCTAATATAAGAAATAAACTCAGTTTGGTCAGCAGGTTTATCTCTGTATGCGCTGTACAAGTTTGCAGCACGCATTTGCCAACGCCATTCTAAAGTTAGAAATATCACATTGATAAATATCACGTTCCACAGAAAAATCCAGAATAGTTGAATCCATAAATAGTGCTTGTGATACTTAAGATGTACTAAAGTATCATAATACTGATAAAAACATGTTTTTTACAGTTTTTCTATTAAATACTTTGTGGCATTCAAGTTGTTCTTGGCTGTGTAACTAAAAAAAAAGCAGTATTTTAAAGATGACCTTTTTTGTTTCAATATTTTATCTTTCGTATTGTTGCATTCCAGGACACCGAGCTCAATGGAAACTAGAACTGACGCTCTCTGCCTGTGGTACAGAGATCCATAAAACAAGTTTGATACAGCAGGTTTCTAAATAGATACATAAAAAATTTTTACATTTGGCATTACAGAGTTAAATTACATTAATCTTTTTCCAATAATTACAAACGGCATTGCACATTGTCTCAAGATATCTTCAATTATATCGTTATTTTGTAATAATGCGTTTATTTTGTAATAATTAAGAAATAATTGTCATTATCTCAGGACTACAGATCTGGCTACTATGTTAGTTTACCAAGAAAATTATGTTTTCTAAACATAATTAAGGAGAGTCATTTTTGCAAGCTGACTGAGCTGAAAAATGTCCCAACAAGAAACACATCAATAAAAGTTTTTATTAATGCATAAAATACAGCATTAAACATTAAAGTATTAAATGATTAATGTTGCCAGCAGTACTGCTCATTGAAACTGGGTGTAACGTACAACTACTATTCATTTTGGTTAAACAAAATCCTTAACTTTCTATTCTTTGAATACAGATTCTGTAATGTAATTTACAGGTACAAACTACAAACTAAAGTTGCCCAATTTAAAACCAGATTTCGATCCAATTTGGAATTTGTCGTTTAGACATCAAGTGCACTTTAAGCATTTTCGTTGTCATAAGACTTTCAAGTTGAAAAGAGAACCGAAAGAGAGATTTCCTCGTTGATCTGTTCAACTCTAAATCCAGCCAAGCGATCTTCCATAAGAGACGTGTCCTGTTGTCCTGTCCACACTGTCCACCGCTGACTGATCCTCTCTCTCAGTCCAGAGTGCCAACCCTGGGCCCATTCGGGTGTATTCGAGCCGACTTTCGAGTCCCGTCTTCCTCCGGCCAGCTGTGTCTCCTCTACAGAGATGAGGCCGCTCTGTCCTATGGCCTGCTGCACCCACCCTGTGAGTGTGTGTAAATGTCTGTGTATGTCATGCAGGGGGAGACGCAACCTGTGCAGAAATGAATTCACTTCTTAAGCATGTAGGAGAGAAGAGTGTCTCCTTAACCTTTTCTGAGATCCCATCAGTTCAGTGTAGGGCTGTTGTAAACGAATATTTTAGTAATCGAGTAATCTATCGATTATTCTTACAATTAATCGAGTAATCGGTTAAAAAACATTATAAATGTGGCATAATACAGCTGATACTATCAGATATCAATTATAAGTCCAATTTTTCATATTTGAGCTTCTCTACTAGTAACTTTTTTGTAGTTTACAAAATTAACCTGTAACAATAATAGCTCGCTTTCTAAGTTAGCCAGAAGAAAAGTTATACAAAAATCTGAAATTCTATTGAATTTAATAATAAAGAGGCAGGCTCACAAATACACTTATAAAAACTGCCTATAATCCAGTTTTTAGTTTATGTTTTCATCTTCAGCCAGTTTAATAGATGAATTCTCACCTTGCCCCAGACCTGTTTGAGAATATGGGAAATGTCGTTTGGAGTGGGGGGCTTGGGGTCCTGGGGGGCAGGCGAACAACGGACATAAGATGGGGGTACAAGGGAGGAAATAGACAAGGGGCCAATGTAAGAACGGGGGAGGAGCAATATGGGATATTTAGGCACCTTCGTGCTCATCTATGAGGGGCCGTTTAGGACAAAATCTATGTTTTGTCTCTCACACACTACTAAAAACGAATACAC
>CAEGAE010066066.1:0-29781 GCA_903067095.1 Girardinus metallicus | reverse complement strand
TATATATATATATATATATATACACACAAACTTATACAATAAGTATGCATACAGTACAGAGAAGAAACTGCTGAATTCATCCACTTCATTTTTTCATACACAAGTAACAAATTTAGCTTGAAAAGAAGCAAAACACATTTATTTACTCACTTCTTATTCACATGTAAATTGTTTGATCGCTATGCCGGTCGCAATAGGCAATAAATCAATTAACTGCATCAATTAGAGCAAACTCAATAACTTCCATTTGCATAATTTAACAATTTTCTTTTTTCTTTCAACCTAAAATAAGGACACATTTGGGTAACATTTTATTTGAAGGTGTGTGCCTAAGACTGACATTACACCGTTATAAACATGACATGACACTTCATGAATGTTTCATTCGGTAAATAATGACACTTTTAATGCAGACATGCATTAAAAGTGTCATTAAATTATTTTTATGAAAAGTTGTATTAAAACTTACATTCAAAGTCAATTAAAATGGTCAACTTTGCATTGAAAGTGTCATTATTTACCCAATGACACTTCATGACAACAGTCATAAACATTGAAGAAGTCTCCTTTAGGTTCATGACAGGTGTTATGTTTTGTTTATGACAAAGCAATGTCAGTCTTATGCACACCCTTCAAATAAAGTGTTACCCACGTTTGTTTACAGAGACTTCATAATAAATACTTTGAATTGTGTGTGTTGCACATTTAAAAAGGCAAGGCGTTTTGTCAACTTCCTGCCTGGGAGGGGAAACCGCCTCAGCAACCGGTCCGTTCCTCGGGGAGAGGGATTTCACTCGCCAACATTGGGTTTGAGACCCGCTCAAATTTGAGAAAAGAATGGTTTCACTACAAGATGATTAGGGGGTTTGAAACAGACCAGCCAGACTGCACTTAATCTGACAAGATTTGTGTTGGTGTGCAAGACATGTCCTCACGATCTGGTTGATTTGGGGAACTTCTTATAAGACAGAGTGAGCATAAGTCTTCAAGATGGGATGTGGCAAGCTGATGGACTCCTACCAAAGAAGAGTGAATGCCAAGAAATCGATCATAAAGTGTTCAAATCAAGCTTCAGTTGAGCATTGGGTACATCAGCTCCATGGGACCAGCTAGGCCTAGTTCATCGTGACAGGCCGATATACGATATATTGTCCCAGAAGTTAGTGCGATAAACAATAATATTGTTGTTTTGAAATCATTTTCAAATTATATAATGGTAATGGCACAATAAGATGTTGTCAACAATCAATAAAAAATTGAACACTGGAACTTGAATACATTTCAAATGTCCAAAATACATAAAAAATAAGTATGAATTATTTTCCAGTAAAATAGAAAACTGGTTGACTTTTGTCATGCAGTTTTTGGTGGAAAGAGAGAAAAGAGAAAAAAACGATAAATCACACAAGTAGAAATGATTGTGTCTGTTTTATTTTATCATGCGATTAATTGATTTATTGCTTATTGTCACAGCATTTCCAGTTTGTCGTATTCGTTTTTCAGAGTCAAGCCTGTAAATGATTTATTATTGTCTTATGTTTTATGTCACATACATTCGGCATTTTAATCAGTGTGTTTGTAAGACTGCAAATTGTATCTGAACCATTTTCTCCATAATTAAGTCAAACTGTTAAGGCTGTCTCAAACGCTGCTTCTTTAATTTTTCATTCCTACACCTACAAGGCGGGACTGCGTGTGGAAAACGGATGAAAGGATGGCACTAAAAGCGAGAGAAAGCAACATTTGCCAACAAATGGTGACCGGGGTCGTCTTTATATAGCGGGACTGGCAGAAAAAAAAACTCAGTGTGTCTTAATATTTATGAATGGGTGCGCCGTCCCTCAGGAGGCTCGCGGAAGAGGAGGCAGCGTTTCTCTGGCAGATGTGCTGTGCAGCAGGAACACAGGTGCTGGCCTGCTTAATGAGCAAAGGGAGGCCGTGTGGACTAAACTCGCTCATCTGTTGCCTTCACTCCAATTATGAGTCCATTTTGTGACTCATCATGGGTCAGTTCTGCTCTGTTTAGCCTCCTCCAGGACAAAGTGCATTTCAGAGCCAGCCATATGGAGTCGGATTCCCCGACTGGAACCTGTTGGACGGCTCTGTGAAGGCGGACTTGCAGTTGAGCTTCCTTGAGAGACTAACGTTGCATCTGCTTCTCAAAAGAAAACATATTGTTCAGAGTTATGAATTTAGATGAGGCATTTGGGGAGATTGGAGGTTCTGGAGACTCCTTTCAGAAGGGCGGTGTTATGTAGTCGACTTTTTTGAGCTTTATATCATGTCATGATATTATTCACTCATCAAAAACATACCTGAAATGTTGCTTTAATTCTTTCATGCATGTTTGAGGAATCCTTTCGTCCACTGCAATTTTGAACCTGAGGTTCTACCTCACAGAGCAGCCTTTCCCCACTCAGCTCCTTCAGACTAGCCAGCAGCAATTAGCAAACACCTGGTGGAACTGCGCATCTACTGAGCTCATTGTACGACCATGAGAGCAGCGCTGGTCAAAACACGGTTAGAGTTAATAGAGGGGTGATGTTGTGATGACTTCCTGAAGGCGGAGTTTTAGAAAGAGCACTACTTTCTTAAAGAGACAGAGGCCCAATTACAAAGTCAGATTTCTTTTAAGTCATATTTGACATATTCAGCATTTTTCTAACAACTGAAGGTAACATAGTTACTTGATTGTGCTACAAAATGACTCCGTATGACTGGAAAACACACATCACTGCCCCTCTAAAAGCTAAACTCGAGCTCCGGCCAAGATGAATTGAATCAAGAAATGCTTTTATTTCCACCGTTGAGGTTACTCCTGGTTTGGATAACTTAGCATTTTAGCCGGTCATCTTTTCCCGCAAAAAACCCAACTCCCAACTCGCTCTGAGCTGAAAAGCCCGTCTGAGGATTTTAACCAAGAGCTTGCCATCACATTTCGTAATAATCTTTTCCTCCAGAGGACCCAGGCGCGTACGAGAGAGGCTGCCCGGTATTAGCAATCGGGTAGCGCTCGCAAAGTGTGCTCCTCCGTGGGATACAATACCTCTGTGCCGCGCGGAAGGCAGGCAGGAGGAAAAGTGTACATGAGCAGAGCTGCTGGCTCTGCGTGGAGTGCGCAGGCAGTTGTGTGTTAGATCCTCGGAGGGCCCTGGAAGTAATTACAGAATTCAAAGTGGTGATAGAAAATGGACTCTGCCTCACATTCTTAGCTGCTCTGACCAGACACTGAAATTTGCAATTAACTTGGATATTCCGTTAGATTGTGAGAAAAGCCCTGTTGTTGGTGGTGTGAGGCTGTCATTGCATGTTGTATTGCTTTGCTGTTTGGTGTGATTTATTGAACATAAATGTCTCTAGTGCAGTAGTGTTTTGTTGTTTTTTTTTTGTTTGTTTTTTTTCACCGGGGGTGACTCAGCAAACGTTAGCTATCGAACACAAGTGAAAGCTAATTTGTGCAGTACCTTATACAGGGTTTGCAACAATTTAACTTTTCCTTGACATGCTGCTCCCACAATCCGAGAGGCTTGTTAGAGAACATCTGTGAATAAACAGCATTGGGAAGACAGAGGAGCAGATTAGACCATTTAAAAACCGAGTAAAGGAATCTGTGGACAAGACAACTATAAGTTGTGCAACTTGCAAATTAAGTTTTACAGATGCACTCCAACCTGCGACGGAGTCTTAGGACGTCAGTGAGGAAATAAAAAATTAAATTAAATGAAGAGGGTACGAGAAATACAAAAAGAAAGTCGTAATATTACAAGAATAAAATTCTAGCATTACGAGAATAAATATTATTAGAATAAAGCTATATGAGAATAAAGTTGAAATAAAACAAGCAAAGTCATGGTATTACTTCGGATAATATTGCAAATTTATTTTGGTAATATTATGATTTTGTTCTCTAAATATTGACTTTATTCTCACATTATCTCAACCTTATTCTTGTAACGTTATGGCAGTACTGACACGACTTTATTCTCGTAATAATTATGACCTTATTCTTGTAACATTATGACTTTTTCTCGTAATTTTGAGTTTGTATTATTATTTTCCATCAGCGTGGCCCTAACGCACCAACCTGTCTGTCTGAGCTTGAGCTAGTTTGAAATGGAGAATGAGGTAACATATCGCGCTTTAGATGTGCAACTGTCATAGAAACTCAGCCCTAAAGACTGGCATGAATGCAGAAAAAGATGATTCTGCGAAGAATGCATCATGGAGACTGAACACATACAAAGAAAGCATATGAACATTTGTACTGTATCTCAATGTTTTCAGGTATCTCTTCTTTGATGTGGCTCGTGTGGACGGGTTAGACAGCAAATGCAAAGAAAAGGAAAATAGGTCAGAGAACACAGGCCCAGATCATACAAGAGCGAAGGACAGATGAAAGGTTTTGGTGGCAGCTTCAGTCCCACAGCGCCACTTTGATGGTGGCACCCTATCTCCAGCTATCTGCCCCCACCCTGCTAACCTTCTGGCATTTCTGTGGAGGAAATCATCATCATCTCTATCATGCCGCTGGAACATGGCAGCTGCGTTATTCAGCGTGACTTCACCGAGCGTTCCGTTCGTCACCTTCTCTACTGCGACCCCTCTGATCCCAAACATCACCGGGATCATCACAGCCAGCGGTGAGATCCCGACAGAGGACTGCAAGAAGCATCGTTAGCATCGGTGACGTCGGCACTGGATAATCGCTGGTCTCTGGTTGCAGGAACTCGTTTATCGACTCCGATTCCATCGTGCGTCAGCTTTCTGGGCCGCGGAGGAATTTCTAATTCTTTTAAATAAAAGTAGGATTTTCTATGAAACTATGGCAGGGAGGTATGACGGAGTATTGGAGCCACAATAAGAAAATAAATTGCATGAACAAACTCGTATGAGAATAAAGTATCACGAGAATAAAATGACAGTATTGCGAGAATAGAGCTGAGTGAGGATAAAGTCGAAATAATATGGTATTACAACTATATTAGCATAATATTGTGACTTTATTCTCAAAATATGAGTATTATTGAAATATTATGATGTTATTCACGCCATCCAATAACTTTATTCTCATATTATGACTTTATTCTTGTAATATTTAGCTTATATTCTCGTATGAGTTTATATTCATAATAGTGACTGTTCTCGTAATATTATAACTTTATTCGCGCAATACTATAACTTTATTACTGTAAAATTTTGGCTTTATTTTCAAAATATTATGACTTTATTCAACTAATAATATGAGTCTTCTCGCATTATTTTGACTTTATTCTCGTATGACTTTATTCTTTTAATACTATGACTGTATTCACATCATACCATAACTTTATTCTTTTATGACTTTATTCTCACAGCACTATGACTCTATTTTTTTGTAATTTTATGATTTTTTCTCTCATAATATTACAACTTTATTCTCAAAATATTCTCGTGATCTTATTGCTTTATTGTCGTGATTTTACTTTATTCATTTATTATTTCTTTGCATGGCCCCAATTCTCCCTGGTAACAAGGAAAGCAACCCAGCAGCTGATTCCTGTCTAGAATAACTCAGAGGGTGTTGCACTACGTCCTACTCCTGCCTCTACTCTAAATAAACTCTGGGTCCTTGTAAGCAAGCCAAGACTCAACCGGGGTCCACTTTTCAAAGGGTTAGCTAAGTCTTCACGCATCCAGGGTCGCTGATTTGATGCAGTATCCTGCAGACAAACACGCCCGGCGCTCGGCGGCGAGCGGGGGAGCCGCCGTAAGCGGATAAACGACGGGTCACTCAGGCCGGAGGAATAAAAGCAGCTCTGTGGATTGCTTCCATCTCTCCTTTTGACCTCTGAGCAGAACCGACGCTATTCACTACAGATGGCCCGCATGCGCCTCACTGCTCATTGCTAACCCAGGTACCATCGCTGTCACCTTGTTACCTAAAAGCCAACACACACACACACACACACACACACAAGTCACAGCCAGCCGACGAGCCGGGGAGCTGGCATGTGCCCAGAAAAGCCCTGAAACTCGTCTCGGTACAGATGGGGGGAAAAAAAAGTCTCTCTCGGTGGAATGTGGCTGAGGCACAAATGTAGTCTTTAACTGTGTGAACAGCTCTGTAGCGGGAATAATATCTCAGACTAAAAAGACAAAAAAAAAAGAGCACTTGTAAACAACAGGTGGAGGAAAAAATTTTGCTTGTATTTACTTCTTCATAAGCCACTTTTAATCCGATTTAAGTTCACGAAGTTCACTGGGAAGAAAAGATTGCAACCTTTATGTGCATTTACTAAACCTTTGTGGGGGAAAATAGCTGAGCTGAGAAAGCTGTTCATCTTTCTGTGTGAAGCTTGTCAAGTCGGTCACTTGTCAGGAATTACGCAGAGGTGGTTCACTGTGATGGAGGGAAAAGCAGCGTTGGTTAATAACGAGGCAGTTCAGGCAAATCATACGGAGACAGAATTCGTTCGGCCTGCAAACCAAACCTCTCGGTAACGAATCGCGGCGGCAAGAAAATCTATCTTTTATCGTCAAACCTGAGCTTTGTGACGATGATGGACCGTTTTTTACCCCAGGAAAAGTTCAACTGGTTTTATCATCCACCAGAACATGACATGAGGCATTTCTAATGGTTAAAGCTGCAGTATGTAACTTCAATAAACAATGTGTTTTTTTTTTTTTACATATATGTTAAATCTGTCAGGATGTTGTGATAGCATAATATGAGACAGATGATCAGTTAAAAAAAAAAAAAAAATCAAGCTCTTCTGGCTCTTCCCTGTAATCATGCCTCCCACACAGAATGCTCAAGCTAGTTAGCTTAACCAGCAATGACGGCAGATGAGCAGTTTCCCTGAAACATAAAGTTGTTTCTCCGCCATTAGCTCATTTAGCAGCATGTCCACACGGGTGATTGACAGCGCTAAGATCCTCCTCCTGGCTCTGGTTGGTTGGGAGGAGCTTGATTTTTATTTATTATTATTTTATTATATTTTTCACAGATTATCTGTCTTATTTTATACTGTCCCGACATCGTGACCGTTTGAACAAATACGTAAAAGCATATTGTTTGCACGTGCAACAACTTCAGAAAAGCTGTGATATATTCTTATTTTCTTCATATATTCTTATCTGGCTATCAGGAATGGTTGCATTTCAATTGCATTTTGCAAGTACAGAGGAATCCAGCTGCCATTTTACTAAAGAATTTTTTTTGCATTTCTGCTGACGTTTGATTCCCAATTTGTAATGGCTGGGTGAATCTTTTAAAGGTTTAGCCAAGACTTTATAAACCAAATGCTAACACACACGTTAGCTAACACTACAGGACAACTGCAATGATTAGCACTTTGTGTAACAGAAGAGCAGAAATCAAGACTGAAGCAAATAAACTATAAAATATTGCAAAGAAGACGGTTGCCATAACACAACACCCAAAAGATCGTAATGGGAACCATATAACACTAAATATTGGCATAAATACTAAAGAAACTCTGCTTTTTAATACAGGACAACATCCCTCCACTGTCAGTTACTTTCCACAGTGCAATTATTCTGTATTATTGCCGCAGGCAAACACAAAAACAAATAAATTACATATATATTTTAAAAAAGTAAATTAAAGTGTTGCCATCAAATTGTGAGTGAATCTGTCACTCGGTCTCTTGCCCCCTCACCTCGTCTGTCTGTCTGAAACAGCAGCTCAGAAAACGAATCGGCACGCTGAAACGTACGGACAACCCGGCCCGATTGCCCCGCGGTGCTTTTATCCAGGTATTCACAGCAACGTCGACAAAGTGAAACAGGCAGAGATACATCATGTTTTGCTCATAGACCCGCTAACTGCACAAAGCTTTGAGCACGACAAAGCCAACATAATATGTCACAGGACAAGAAGACGGGGCCGTTAGCAGTTCCCTGCTCAGGAATTTAACGAACTGAACATGAATGAATAAACACACGTAAATGTCGGTACGGAACAAACACGCTCAATTATTTAATAGATATTTTTGGTTATTGTGCGCTTTGGTTTATATTTTTACATCAAAGATTCTAGTTGATGTGGATTTTTTTTTTTTTTCAGAGGTAATTTATAATGTTATTCCCAAGGGTTCTATGAGAACGTTTGTGTTTTCGGCTCTTTATTGTTTAGATTTAGTTTCTACGCTTTTCTGGTTTTCTAATCGGCACACCATCTCCCTGCTGTCATCATCTCTCTGTAAGACCTCTTCCTGTTGAAGACAGAACAGAAACTGAAAAGTACAAAGATGATCACAGAAATTCCTCCCTTATCTCGCAATAATTGCCCTGGAAGATTTACTTTGCATCGATTTATCCAGTTTTCATCAAATAAAAGTTGCTCAGCATTGATAAGTCCACGGATTCCTGTCGTGATTTTGCAGAAACCTCTTGTCGAAATATTCAAGTTTTCTGTTTTTTGTTGCAGTTTTCTGAACAGGCCGTGTCATTAATTTAGCATAAATGCTGCCTCATCCTTTCTGATTTTAGTTGGCAGAGCTGCGATGGAATCTCTTTATTAGGTAATAAGTTGCATTTTTATTAATCTGATATTGAATATATTACCGGATAAAAATTTTCAACCACAGTCCTTTTTTTTGATAAGCAAACATGTAATATTTTTATATTAACCCCATCAAATTGTATTTAATCTCCATGGTTGGGGGGGTTGAGCAGTTTCCTCCACAGCAGGGCAGCTTCGGTCTTCTTCTTGTCGGAAACGTTTCCATTTCCAGCTTGAGGAGGAAAGCATCTCAATAAATTTGACTGACAGCCAATCAGAACGATGCGCATGGCAAATAACGATTTCCTGAATTCTCCCCTCTGTGGGACAAGAAAGGCTATTCCTATCTTCTATCACCATCTAGGATAAGTTATTTCAACTTATATTTTATAATAGTGATTGAAAAAACTGATTACATTTGTATATTTAAAACAAATTGTGGTTTAAAAATGTATTGGATTCCATTTGTTTTTTCTTGCTCAACTTCCTTCCAACTTCCTGGAGGGACAGCCCAGGTTGCCATGGCCCCCACTTTGAAAAACACTGATCTAGTCTGTGGATGGTTGTGAGATTAATTCTTGATTCCCTCATCAGATCATATGTTGATGCCCCCCATTACCAAGGTACTTACCCCCTAAACTGTCCACTGATCTGCATATTGATGTGTGACCGGTGTGACTTTGCCGATGTGATTTGTAGTTTTAAAGCGGTTAATATGAACTGAAAACCTCTATATCACCTCAGTCAACGCCGTGGTCAATAAAAGCTGCAATCCGTCCTTTGCCATCAAAACAACCTCAAGCGTGTTTCTGTTTTGCCTCCTACTCACATCTCTGTTTAGTTAACAAGAGCTGTTCCCCCCCCCCCCCCAAGCAGAGTAGCACACAGGACGTAATGAGGATGTTAGCAACCTCTAGCTTGGAACAATAATCAACTGACCAAGTGTCGGCCCTTCACTCAGAAACACAGGAATGATGTGAACACTGTTTACATTATTAACAGCGTCCTCCCCGGCTCCCGTCCTCGTGGCGGACATGCGGCGGTGGAGGATGTGCGTCAGGTGAGATGCGCTTTCAGATGTTTGCTGTAGTGTGTTGCTCACTTGTGCATTTGTTCGAGTCAACACCGCACAGTGGGTGAGGCTCATTGTCTTTGAAGACGTCAGAGAGAGATGAAAGGCCCTTTTCTCTCACTGATGCTCTCTCTCTCTCTCTCTCCCGCTCTCTCTCCTTGTTATCCTGCTCTACCTTTTTCTCTTCCCTCCATAATCCAATGACTGCCGCGCTCTCGCTCCCCTCTTTCTCCTCCTTTATCCGCACGCATTGTTGTATCGACATTCATAGTCCACAACGTTCCCTTCTTTAGCGGAAAATGGATTTTACGTAAAGGGAGTCCTGAAGCACTTCTGCCATGTTAAATGTCCCACAGGATTTGTGAATGGATTGATATTTTCTATGACTGGTTACAAAAAAGGAGGAGATTCATACACACACACACACACACACACACGCACCCACACTCAGGCGACAAATAGACATTCAAGCAGCAGAAGAGATTATCTTCTGGCTCTCCATGTGGACGTTTAAATCCACTTCGCCCCAACATGTATTCACTGATTTTTACAACAGTTCTCCACATGAAAACGTAGGTAACTAAGAAAATATGATAATAATTGTAATAAAAATAATTGTACGGTACTACATAATTGGGATGTATAGATTTTTTTTTCTATCCGATTAAACTGAGTTGTATGTCAATGGATTTGAAGCTCAAACTCAATAGCAAGTGGCTAAAATTAGATCTAAGGTTTAGTTGAATCTATTAGGTAGTTAATCTATTAGCTAGCTAACAGAGAGCTAGCTAATCTATATGTTAATAGATAATCTATTAGCTATCTGATAGATTAGCTAGATGATCTGTCAGATAGCTAATAGATAGCTATAAGCTCCTAAAATTGTGAGTTTAGGAGTTACCAACTCCTAAAATTAGCTGTCTAATAGTTTAACTAGTCTATTAGCTAGCTAATATATAGCTAATAAAAGTTTGAGTTATGCCTAAAGTTAAAGGTTTTGGAGTTAAGTTGAAGCTACAAAATTAAAGGGATCGAAATGAATAGTGTATGTGATGCTGTGCCAGGTAAAGGTAATTTTATTTATATAGCACATTTTCAGCACCAAGGCAATACAAAGTGCTTTATAGGATTTAAAAGGAAATACAAAGAAAATAAACCAAAAGAAAGAGCAAAAGAAGAAAAAGCTAATAATGACGATCCAAAGTAAATACTCCTATTCAGGGTTGGTAGATAAGTAAGTATCCTCTGGTCTAATTCCGTTTCTGCTTTGGAAGAATAGGAGTCTAAAAAGTAGTTTTAGCTATGTCTTTCTGGGTTCCAAGTTCTAATCTTGGGCCAGTGGTATGTGTTGAATACATTCAATGGCCTAGCAGTGTTTTGGAAAAGCATTAACTCCCCCTTCAACTTTTCCACTTCTTATCATGGTATGACAACAAACTTGAAAGCAGTTTTTAAGGATTTTATGTAGACCCTTCATGGAAAAGTAGTGAGAAAATGGTAAAAGAGTTTTTAAAATTTTTTTAAGCAAATAAAGATCTAAAAAGTGTGCCGTAGAAATGCATCTAGTCCTCAAAGTAAATACTAATACTCTTTTGCCACAGGGATTAAGTGCTTAAAGTGTGTTGTATTTGGTGAGACTGTACACCACACACTGCAGATTCAAACATGTTATATCTGTTATTTTTTATTGTCACATATTGTCTCAACCGAGATTTTTATTATCTTGCCGTGTGGACGAGGCACAATGCGTTCCTGGCCCCACTCTGCTCCGCTCCTATCAATCACGCATCCCAGAAGATTACTTGACTCATCCTGTGGTTGCAACAAGCAGAAAAATGGAGCCGCAAAATGTTAAAGAAAACTCTACTAAGCCAGAAAATTGGACAGTCAGAGGCCTGGAAGTATTTTTAAACTGGTAGTCGATGACAAGACATGCATTATCCTAATGGAGTGCAGCAGATGTGGTACTTTTCTCTCCTATGTCGGGTTTACTTTGTGCTCGGGTCTCTAAGTAATTAGTCGAGTTGGATCAGACTCAGAAACAATGTCTACGAGCTTGGATCGTGTTGGATACTTTAGGCCTGATCTAAACTCTAGTTATATTAAAGACACTAAATATTGTGATGACAAATGAGAATATATTGTCTTCTATTCATGTGACATGTTATTTCCTTTTCTTTTTTGTTATTCCTCACAAATTGTCCACCGGAGCCAGTCCAGAGTTACCATGGGGTTCTTGGCTGACTATTTAAATAATGCTGTCTTTACTTGGCCTGTCAGTCTAGTTGAACATCAGTGTCTTGGTAGGCTTGCAGCTGTGCCATACTGCTCAGATGATGAACTGAACATTGTTCTGAGAGATTTTTCAAAGTTTGGGATAATATTTTAAACCCACAACTTTCTCCCTCATCTGTCTGTTGTGTTTTTTGGACTTCATGGCGTTTGTAGGCTGCTGTTCTCCCACAAACCTGGGAGGTCTTATCAGAGTTAGATTAGCTTAGATTACACACAAATCCATTCTACTCACTAATCAATTGACTTCTGAAAGCAATTAAGGGTTCATTCACACCAGCCTTGTTTTAGTCTGTTTCAATGGAACTCCAGTTATTTTACCTTCAATCTTCAGTTTGTTTAGGGAGGAGGAAAAGTGTAACCAGACTCTGGTTCGTCTAGAAACCTCGGTCTCTATTCAGTTGACGTGAACTCAAATGCGTATGTGCTAATCGGACCAGAGACCAATCCGGAAGCAGGAAGCAGACTTTAGCACAGGGCATTCTGGGTAAATATAACCCAAAGAAACGTGAGAGTCTAGCGCTAATGGTAGAAACGGCTTGTGGTCTTTTGCCAAAGATGAAAAAGAAATCGTTAAAACCTGACGCCACTCCATTGTGTGAAGAAGTGTGCGTTCATGTCTTCCTCAGAGGTTTTCATTGTTTCCTTCAGTGGTTCTCGGTGCAGTGCCACCGCAGGCGAGATCGTCTGACACAGGACGGTGTGAATTTTCAACTTTCTTCTTGTTTATTTTTGAAGGAGAGGACCAGTAGCCAAAATTTGTTGACTACTCTGCATGCCAATTTCTCAGAACAGACCAGCGAATACATTAACATAGAAAAGTACAACAAAGTCAGAGGACTAGCTTGCTGTAGTGTGTGTGGTGACCAGTGATGTCAGTAATGCGTTATTTGGTAACTTGTTACTTGGTAACTCGTTACTTAGTAACGAGTGTTACTGACGTTGGACCACTTTTTTCAGTAACGAGTAATCTAACGTGTTGCTATTTCAAATCCAGTAGTCAGACTAAAGTTACTTATTGAAACCACTTTGCGTTACTGTTTTCTTTTGTAATTTTATTTTATTTCCTTTACGCGTCTTGGCGAGTGACCGCCGTTTCTATGCGACAGTATCAGCAGAGAGGGAGATGCGCATTTTGTTGCTGGAACTATTTTGAGTTTCGCTGGCCAAGTCCGATTAATATAAGCAGCTTTTGGCTTTTTTTTTTTTTTTGTTTGTTTTGTTTTTCTGAAATCGCTTGCAGATTTAATGAGTCGCGAGTTATGGTTTTTGGGCTTGGAAATAACTGGGACTAAAAATAATAGCTTTAGTCAGACTCTCCCTGTTCATTTCCCGGATGATCCGTCCCGCTGCGTCTCTGTTAAGGTCAAGTTAATATATTACCTGTGAATGACTTCGAGCTTCGCGTTGCGCTCTAGAAAACTGCAAACATCGAGACTAATATGAACAGCGCAATAAACGTGACAACAGCCACGGATGAACGTGTCCGTAAAGTTGTGCGACTGAACGCCATTATAATTATTAATATTAAGATAAGTGTCACAAATCTGTGCAGCCATCTGAGTTGTGGAGCGGCAGGAGGCCATGCGCTGCACTCTGACACCAAACGCAGGGCCGTAACGCAGAACCTGGAGGCTGGTTAAACAATCTCCCCTTCTTGTAAGTGGAGATACATTGTTGATGTTACCATCATACAATAACTTGCAATTAAGAATTGGCAAAGCTCAATGTAATTTTCACAGGTGGCAGAGTGTTGTTGTTGTTAGGAGCTGCCGAAAGTAACTACTAAAGTTACTTTTAATGTAACTTAGTTACTTTCAAAATCAAGTAACTAGTAATCTAAGTTACTTTTTCAAGGAGTAATGGGTAATCCGATTAAAGTTACTTTTTCAAAGTAACTATGCCATCACTGGCAGTGACAGCAGTTATTAGCAGCAGCACATCATTCAAGTAAACTAGTTGCTTTTCTTGAAAAACAGCTAAATTTATGCTAAAAACAGAAGAGACGGAAAAAGATGCTTTACCATGTCTGACACACTCACAGCTCATAGTTATTGAGCTCCTTAACCTGTGACTAACGTTTGGGTCATTGCACTTGGGCTTAGCAAGGACTTCCCTTCATCGACTCTCACCAAATGCAAATAAGACAATTTTGCTCCTTGATTACAGGCAGTAAAGAAGCAATGGCCCGTAAGAGTGTGGGACCAAAGGGCTGACGAAAGGCCTTCCTTCCTGCTCGGTCCTGGCCCAACTCCTGGCTCAGCTCCTCGTATTCATCTGTGGGAGCGTGAATGTCAGAGCTGAGTAGAGATTAGCAGTTTCTAAATTTTTACCTGATTCAATGCAGAACCATGTGCAACTAAAAAGGTGATTAGTCTGTTTAAGTATTGAAGTAGCTTGAGTATTAATAAATTCATTTTACTTTTGCGTATGTTTTTCTTTTTTTTTACCCTTATTTTACAGATGAAAAATACAGTCCAGACAGAGATTTTCTCTTGTTTCATCGTTCTTAGTCGCTCTCCTTGCTTTTTTATTATTTAGGAAAGTCAAACCTTTTGTCCCAGTGCACCAAAATTATTTGCTATAAGATTTATTATAAGATTTTCTTCTGCATTTCCCTTTTAAACATTGTACAGGATTTAAATGGATTGAAGAAAAAAAAAAAATCATGACACAAGTATTGATCAACTCTGTTGTGATTGTTAGGATTAAAGCCTTCTTCACAGTAAATTGAAGAGTAAAATAAGAAATATGTAAGCTTACAAATAAACTAAAAATTAGTTTATATATTTCACATAAAGAGCATAGAAATCACTTGTTAAATAGAGTGTGGCCCATATTTGTTGCACTTAAAGCCTAGAAATAAACTTCCTGCTACACTTACGGATTGTATTTTGTACAACATAAAATAATGTTGTACAATATTTTGTCTGGTAGATAGAACCCACCCAAGTTACATTTAAAACATCCTGGTGTTTTGAAGAGTTCACGATGCCAAGAACTCTGAGAAAGTTTCCAAAGCGTACAGGCTTTACAGGCTTTACTGTACTTGACTGCAGGATTGATGTGAGTTCACATATTCTTCCTTTGTTTCATGCAGACCCACCTGGAGTCTAAATCCAATTCTTATTTCACAGGAACATTTGGTTTCAATTAATTAGCAAAATCTAAGTGGCATAACTCGCCAAATGGCTGCTTGATATGTAGACGAGAGGAGAGAGCTTTGGAGATTTAATTTAATTTCACCATCTTTTCTCACCTGATAGTCACAGAACCTTAATGACATTTAACAGTTTGCATTTGGTACTTTAGTCAAAGTCATGTCAAAAATGAAGAAATACATAAGTTACAATTTTTAGAAGGATTCTTTAAGGTGCCAATACTTTCTCAAAGAGTGATTTTGTCAAAAACTAAACAAAAATGCTGTTTTCTTGATATATTTAAATAGATATACAATTCAAATAAGAGGGATTTTTCAAAAACTATTCCGCGTGAAGTTATGCCATTAGCTTCTTTTAAGAATAAACACATGTTTACGTGACGCGCCGGTGTGGCTGACCGATGCGTAAACTTTGTGAAAGGCCCCTAAGTGCATGTCGCAAAATATGGTCAAACGTTGAGAAATAAACAAGGTAATGAGTTTGGTGGATAGCTTTTTCTGATTCAGCAGTTATCATCCACTTTAACTTTGGTTTATTATCTATTGTCTTAGATATTAAGAGAAAATATTGAATTTTTTTATATTTTCTCTTCCAACATGTTCCGATTTTATTTAATACAGAACTGACTGAGAGGCTCAAAATAATTTGAATGCATCCACGACAAGATCACTGACCAATTTACACTGACTAAATAATTAACTGCGTAAAAGCAAAACAATTTTGCTCTCTCAAAATGAACTATTGAGCCCGAATGCTCTGTTCAGGAATTTCCTTTTCCTCTCCGCCATTACTGTACGTATTTGACTTGTGAAAATGGCCACTGGAATGTAAGGCATGAAAGACTAAAAATTATTCAGCAATTTGCATATTAATATCTTGCATCATTTCAATTCTCCATCTTTTCTCTGGCTTGCTGCTCCATGTCTCCCAGGCCTTTTACCCATTTAGCTAATAAGTGGTGCTCACTAAAAACAGGGCACTCAAGATTTTTTATTTTTTTTTAAATTTTGATTTAAATGTCAAGGGTTTGGGAGCATGCTGAAACTACTTTCTTGCAGGGATAAAGTGAATAATAATAATTTTCATGTGAGAAGTAGCTAAGAGTCCCATCAGTTTAACACTGATGGGACATGAATCTTTAACTCAAGCACTGCATTTTCTTGAAGGTGTGTAATTTAAGGTAAGCCTCTTCACAGAAAGAGGACAAAGCAAAGCAAGCAAAAAAAGTAAAGGAACAAAGGTCATGAAAAATACATTAAACAGGACAGATGAAGACACTTAGAGGTGGGCGCCGCTAGCTAAGAAGTTAATTGCGACAACTCTAAAGCACTAATCACACACAATAGAGCTAGCACTCAGTACAGCCCAGTTTGTTTTTGTACACCCACCTTTTAACGATCTTGGAAATAGACCTTTCACTCTTGGCTTCAGTTTTATAGTTGTTAAACTATAAAACTAACTCCGTTGCTGATCACTGTAGGCGTTCATTGAGACAGCACACAGGAGGACATCAGTAGATTTTAAATGGTTTGTATTATGTAATTTCCAGGCACGTATTGTCATTCCATAGCACAACGAAGTAACTGTTACTTTCAGTTGTTTTAAAAATGCTGTAAATGTCAAACATAACTTAAAAGAGATTTGACTTCACAGTTTGACGCCTTCTAATTGGGCCTCTGTCTCTTTAAGAAGCTCCTACTCTTTCTGACACTCTGCCTTCAGCACATCTTGACAACAATGTTTGTCCATTAAGCCGTTTACAACCTTTCTTAGCAGCATCAGACCCAGAAGCAGTTTGTCTGATGACCTCAGAAGACCTGTAGTTCCTCCAAGTGTTTGCTAATTGCTACATCCGCTAGTCTGGAGGAGCTGAGCGGGGAAGGCGCTTTCAGTTTTTAGCTTCATTGACTCAAGTTTGTCCAACCTTGCCTTTGTGGGAATAAAACAACGAGATGCACATTAAGCTGGAGTTTAACCTATCCACTTGTTGACACTGTGTACAAGCTTACAAAGTTTATGTAAGTGACGGTGGTCACAATATAAAGTTGTGTTATTAGCATTTGTGCTAGTAAATGTCAGCCAGTGGAAGCAGGTAGACGTTGAATAAGAGTGGTCTGAGAATGGAGCTTTGAGGAATCCCCCATGTAACATTGATTTACACTGATTTCTAGATACCATATGACTGTTTTGATTTATCGTAGATAGCATGCTTTCAACAGGACCTTGAAGGGTTTTTTTTTATCTTGTCTTATTATAACATTCCTTCACATTTTATGTTTTGATGAAAACATAATATAGTGTTACTGCAGAAATGTCCAAGGACTCCTAAGGTCACTTTAGAGACAGTGCCAAGCGATTTCCTAGAGCAGTGGCATACTATTTCTTTTGGTGCTGTTATTTAAGAACCAAAGATAAATCAATAGAAAACACAGCAGCGGCTGCTAATATCAAAGCAAAATGAGCGCAGTGATGGATTACAGCTCACTAAAAAACCTAAAGGGCCAATGCATGTTTGTCACACAGCAACTAGTAGCAGAACAAAAAACCGCGACAGTAAAGCAATTTGTACCCGGTCGCACACCGAGATTCTTTTTCTTGTTTTATTCAACACAGGATCTCTTCAACTGATCCGACCGCAACACATCTCAGTCACGTCTCACTGCTGTGGAATAAAAGGTTTGAGATGGAGAAAGCCATCCATCGAAGAAGGTTCGCAAGCAGGAACAAATTAGGGAAAAGGGGCTCAGCTAACAGAGAGGAGGCTGTAGGAGAAGTATAGTAACGTTGATGCCTTTTTCCCTGTTGCGCCCTGGTCCGATCAGATCGACCGTCTGCAGGTGTGACCACACATAGCTGGTGTGTTCCGACTGGGAAAATGGGACAATAACCTCTTCCACCTTACACCCTCCTTGTTTCTAGCCTCTGTCTGTGACTCCCCCCAGGGTCATCCTGCTGTGATGCCGCCTGTATTTAGCAGGTAATTGGTTAAGCCGTTGTGGCAGCTAGAGTAAGCGTCCTATCAGAGTCTGGAATCACTGCTCGGTTGCAGATATTTGTTGTGACTCTCCGGCGTTGCCGTTTCCATTTAAGCCGGGGCGAGCTGAGCTCGGTTTCAAAGAAGAATTCTCTTTTCAATTAGGTTGCGTCAAAGTGACTAATCTGGAATCAGTTATGACTGTTTGGCGCCGTAATTATGCCTCAGTGGGAGCTGTGGCCCCGGAGGAGAGCCAGGTCTCCAAGGTCGGACTACAATAAACGACTTCTGCCGGCCTTTCCTCCGTCCCGCCGAGCAATCTTTGCTTCAAGCCAGGTGGTTTTATTATCAGCCAACTAATTAAGAAGCCATACTTTTCATTGGCTGGGTAATGGCTGTGAATGGTTTTATTACCCTTTAATGCAATAAGCTAATTTATAATGCCTTACAAGGCTTCTTACCCCTTGAACCATTTCATATTTTACAACCGCGAAGTTTAATTAGTTTTTATTATTATTATCATTATTATTTGTGACGTTCCAATTTGAAGTTGTGCAGAAATTGTGGGACATAAGGTAAATAAAAAAGATCTGTAATGTGTGGTGTGTTTTTGTATTCAGTGACGGTAAGATAAGTTTTACCAAGTTTGTTTTTTTTAACCATAGCTCAAGCTCAGTCAGATTAGGTGGCACCAATGGAGTCTTGTCTCAGATTCCTAATTTAGTTTCTGGGCTTTAAGGAAATTGTAATAGCACAATAATACACTTTGTCTCTGGCTATCAGTTGTATTCCTGGCTGTGTGATCATTGTTTTTCGACCGAACCTCTGCGTACCGTCTGAAGTGTTTTGCCGTCTTTTCCTGCTTTTTTGTCCCATTCTGTATTGTATTGAACTTGAGCCATGTTTCTTAATGTTGGCTTAGGTTTTAAGGATGATTGTGCTGTTTCCTTACTTCCACATACAGTTTTTTTGAATAAGCCCAAAAAGGTCAATACGGGTTCCTTTTTTTAATATATTTGACTTCAAATTGAATTTCCGGAAGTTTGCGGTTGTAATTTCACAAGATGTAAATATCACCCACTGGGCTAATCCTTTAAATATGGTGAAACTGTATTTAACTAGTGCTAGCAGGAGAAACGGCTCGTGGACTTTCACCAGAGACAAAAGAGAAATCCTACAACTGATCAAATGTGAAGCTACTCCATTTTTGTTAACATTTTGTGAAGAAGAAAGTTGTGCTCATGTCTACTTCCGAGGTTTTTTGTGTGGTTTTCTTCAGTAGTTCTTTTTACTGCTCTTATCACCACAGGCGAGTAGGTGAACAAGTTTTTCAGTTAGTTTGGATCGGTGCAGTATGAAAGCGAACCGCAGCAGCTGAAAATGTAGCAAATGTTGTAGTTTTGGTCCCCAATCGGACAGAATCTAGTGCGAAAACACCTCTTGAGTCTTACCGACATATAACAAAGCAGTTTCATTATGTTTCTACTTCGCAAGAAATCCATCAAACAAAGAACAAAAAAGTTGTTCAAACTAAATATGCATCTTTCCATCTTAATGTTCGTATTTTAATTGGAAAAGTTGTTGGGGAAAAACACAATTTAGATTTAATTTCAGCACAACTTGCATATTTACTTTCAAGTACATAAGACTTCAGTCGTCATTATTCACGTTGAAAGCCACTGTGACCATGCAGGTGATTTACAGGCACAGGGATCACGGCGCTGAAGGTAACAGGAGGACACTGAGGAATCGGGTCCCATCTGAATTCATTGTCTTTGCTTTCTTCCTCGCCAGGACGTGTCTGAAAATAGATTTAGAGCTGCAGTCTCCAGTGTCTTCCTTACCCTCTCTTGTTGCTGTTTTTCAGCATGACACTGTTTAACTTCAATTCATCTTCATCTCTTTATGTTTCTAGGATGTGTAATATTTATTTATTTTTGTCCAACTTCATTCCTAATCCCTGTCGTACGTCCTATCGTATTTTTTCCGTCTTTCTCCATCCACCTCTGCTAAAGGGTGTCGCTGTTTTCTCGCACCCCTCTAACCAGTTTACATCCTCCAGCAGGTTTGTTCCCTATTAATAGCACATAAGGAGAGGAGAAGAAGAAGAAGACGAAGAGCGAGAAAGGGAGTGAGACAAAGTTAAAATCGCTGAGAGCGGAAGAAAAGAACTGCAAATGGTTTGGGAGACACAGACACACACTCTCTCACACACACACGCCCGTTTCAAGGTAGGCAGCCATCAGCCGTCTACTTGCCCCAGATCCTGTTATTACAAAGGGCTAAGCTTCATCCCACTCCCTCGGCCCCCACAGGCACTCTGCTCCACGGCACTCCCTTCTTAATGAACCTGTGTGGGTTTAACAATGCGCACAATGGGGTTTAAAATCAAGGCATTCCCTCTGGACACAGCGGTTTACCAACAACAACGGCTCATATTTTAAAAAAACAAGAAAAAAAAATCAAGCTGTGAGCTTGGATTTGTCTGTTTTTATTCAGTTATAAAACACGAAGCGCATTAGAGAGAATAAACGTGACGCATTTCCACAGAGTTGCCCTTCAAGAGGAGAAAAACAGAGACTTAATATCCAAAGCTAAGAGCTAATTGGAACCCACACACGCTTTTTTTTTTTTTTTTGGTTTTCCTTTAATAGAAATATGCCTCGACTTTTATCTCGGGATGACAGGTGCGGTACTTTTATTATCGGCGTGTACTGTAATGTTTGTTTACAACGCGGGAAGCTCTCGGGGAGCAAAGAGCGTCTGCGAGTTGTAAAGAGCGTGTTTACGAAGGAGACGGCGGCGCCAGGTCGGATCAGAACGGCCTCCTTCAATCACTTGGACACGGATCCAGACTTGCTTTGTGATGAATCGGCTACCGTCTCGATTTCTCTCGGAAAAGAAAAAGAAGAGAGAAAAAAAAAACACAAATAAGTGGCTGCTAAGGAGCATGAATCTGATGGGCTAGGAAGTGGCCAAAGGATTCATGGTCCTTTCATTTAGAGCCTTGAGGGACGCATTGGTTAAAGAGAACAGTGATATATCTACGGGGAAAATAAGTTGCACAACTGAAAAAAAAAAAACAACCAAAAAACACACAACAACTTGGGAATAAGGGCTCTTTATCTGAGATTGCAATCATAGAATTGCACTGCTTCAGGCACAAAGGACGGCATATCTATCATGATAAGAATGCAAGGAACGGGTCCAGCAAACCGAGTCGGAGGTGAGAAGGAATAGAATAAAAACTGAAGTGGAAATCGAAACCGTTTCAAATTGTTTTCTTATATATATATATATTTATATATATATATATATATAAAATGCCGTACAGCATTTTTTTTTTATTTTTACTGCTCTTATCACCCTTGTAGGTGTAATAGAGATGAAATGCTACATTACTGTCAAATGTTGACCACTCAACAATCAGTAATGGATGTAGGATTTTTATTTTAGATTTTTTTGTTGTGAATAGAATAATAATTGTGGCTTCTGCGTGTACAGGCGTGTTTTTAATATATGCTTTTAAAAAATTCTGGTTTTACATTTTGTTGTCCATTTTGTTTAAATTATACATTTCAAGCAGGACGTTTTGAAAGCTGTTTTTCTTTCACGTTCTCAAAGCAGAAAACTGAAATTCTGAGTTGTCAGTATTGATGGGCTTAAAGTTTTATCACGGTACTTTTTGCGATACTTTGTGGTACTATTGAGATAACAATAAAAGTAACAATAAGGATCATTTGTTACTCTTTTTAAGGAACCGTGTGACTCACAGCAATCACAGCCCCACAAACACATTCCCATTTGTAGCACACTTCCTTAGGACACCAGTCACATAAAGAAGTGTGATTGGCATCACTAAAATGCTCAGTAGCTGCATTTATTCATATTTTCAGATTTATTGACACACCTTTAATGAACAAGCAGTGGAGTAAAAATAGTCAAAATAACATAATAATGAGAGTTATGAGGGCTTAAACATCATTAATTGAACTCTATTGTTATTTATCATCATAAGTAATCACGATAAATAATAAATAAATAAACGATATAATACCATACAAGACGATACGATGCGATAAATACCCACCATTTACTGTAATAGCAGTACATTTAAAAATAAATGACAGCCCTCGAAAGAAAGTTAATTCAGCTTTTATTGTAGTGGCATAATCTGACACTGATATTTTTTTAAAAGTCAACCTCTTATTTTTTAATAAAACCTCACATTAAGCAAAAAAGAAATAATCAGCTGTGACATCACTAATTGTTAACAGACATGTTAACAATGACTTTAAAAAATGCTGATCAAACGTTTTCTGAAGTCTAAATAGTAATCTATGACTTTGTTAGCCTTGTGTATAAATAAATGAGAAAAGAGTCCCGTTTCTTTTCAGCCACTGGCCTCCGAGCTGAACAAAGCCGCCGTATTTATCTCACCACCACACACACTGAGCGGTACAGAAGTGGAGGTTTTTATTAAAAAAAAAAAATCTTTAAAGCTCACTATTAGAGAAAGAGTGGCAAGTTTGGCTCATTAAGCTTCCAAATAAACCATTAGGCTTTATCAAGCTGACAGCTGGTTGTCAAAGCTTCTTTCTGCTGTAACCATTACAAAAGTAAACGCGGATTCTGTTAAAATGTACTGGGAGTTTCACTGTAAACTGTAGCCTCATCTAGTTTCATTAGATGAGGCACAGACTGATGGTTTCCCACACATCTAATGTGGATAAGCACTGGGAAACTGATAAAAAAAAACAAAACAAAAAGCCATACAAACCCAGGATCATGTGCAGTTTCAGTCTGTGTGGCTGTTTTCCTTTGTTTTTTTTCCTGCATACTGTTACAAACTCTTTCAAATACCAGGACGTTACAAGCAAAAAAAAAAAAAAAACAACAACAAAAACTGGCCTCTACCACAGAGTGAAAATGATCTGACACTGGGCCTTGGAAGTATTCAGACACAAAATCAGCCGTCTGTCAGGCCGTGTCAGCCTTTAAACCTAAATTGCTGAAGACTTTCTTATTCAAACGTGTTTTTCCTCGATAAACTTTCAAATGGTGTCATAGTTACGATTGAAATGTAGACTTACAGAAACAGTGCAAAGATCATGCCAAAAAAAAAAAAAAAAAAAAAGACTAAACGCTGTTGTACTGACAGATTCTACAAAATATATGTTCTGTAGCAACATCAGAGAATTAGTTGATTTCTGTTTTCCACAAAAGTTGAACAATTGTACTCCTTTTCTTCGGATGCAAGATTGTTCAAAATCTCAGAAGGATGTGCATCCAATTAAAACTAAACTACAGTACGCAACTTTTATTAGATAACATTTTTTTTTTACATTTCTGTTAAAACTAACTCTTTGACAGATAAGACAGATAATTGGTGAAAAAAATTGAACTCCTCTGTCTTCCCTCAGTTTCCCAAATACAGAAATGCACCGGTCCATCAGAAACAGCCAATCAGAGCAAGGAGGAGGATTTTAGCGCTGTCAGTCATTCTTGTGTACATGCCACTTACAGTCCCTCCTGCTAGCCCCCTCTTGCTCTTTGCTGTGCTACAAATTCTTGATGATAGTCAAGCTTGCCATGAATGCTAAGGCTAGTTAGCATGGCCGCCGATAACTGTGGCTAAATAGTTTCCCTAGAACATTAAATTGTTGCTCCACCATTAGCACATTTAGCAGCTTGTTCACAAGGATAATTGACAGGACTAAGACCCTCCTCCTGGCTCTGATTGGTTGCTTTTGGTCGGAGGCAGAACATGTTTTCAGAGGGCAATAACAGCTCAAGGAGGAAGTGGAGTAAATCGATTTTTTTCACAGTTTTAACAAATATGTGAAAGTCATTTTTCTCAAAGTTACATACTGCAGCTTTAAGTAAAGAGTCGAGCCACCTAGGATGTAATAAAATGACCTTGTCTCCATCTGTCGGTTCCCGCTTTCAAAACGGCTGCATTCAAAATACAGGCACAGCTTTTAAAAAAACGTTTTGTTTATCCACCACTAAAGAAAGTGAAAAAAGTTGCAGCTGCTTCCTGCAAAAGAGAAAAACTAAGTGAAAGGCCCTTCCTAAAAGAGGTAATCACCGAAATGACAAATATTTTTTGAAGGAGGCTTCAGGGCTGAAGTATTTCTTTTTGAGAGCATGGGATTATGGGTGTCATATTTGGAGGAGCGGATTCGTCAACATTCCAGTTTCCCACCATAGTCACATTTAATAGGGTGTGTAAAAAAAAAAAAAAGAATATTAACAGATGATATGTTGGACTTTGGGTCAGGTGCACCAGTGATAACAAGGCTTTGCTTTTTTTTTTCGGTTCTGAGTATGCTGATTTTCTGTGATTGCAGGAAAATTGCCTTGGAAAGGCCATGCTATGACAAACCCTTTCACACCCTGAGTGTCGTACTGCCTGATTTTAAAATTGGTGGAGAATTATACGTTGGAATCTGAAACGTGGCTTTTACAAGAAGCTGGTCCCAAAGTGTGTGAAAACTTCAGAAAAAGGTCTGAAAGCAGAAGCATCTGACATACAATGGCGTCGCTTGTGATCGCAAAGCATGCCCGTCAGTTCTGATGATGAAAAAGTTTGCAAAAATAAATATTAAAATAGATTCAGCTTCTGAAGAGCGCATGGTTCCAACTCCTGATACGACAACCCCCCCCTCCCCCCCCCAAAAAAAACCCACTTGCTTCACCAATCACAACTTCACTCTAGTTTTCACTCTGACTCGATACGCTTTCAGTGCCCTGTCACGTTATAGCATTCTTTAGTGTATTTCCATTAGAAATAGGTATTTTTAAAATAAAGTTGTCAGGTGAGAAGAAATAGTGACATAGTTTTTGAAAGCTTCTCTGCTAAAAAAGAAAGCATCACTATACCATAATTTCGACATGAAGATGATTAACACCAAATCACTAGCACTATTTGTTAATAACAATTTGTGTTATTAACAAATTGTCATTTGTTAACAATTGCGTTGGTTGTACAGTTTCAGTCAAAGCAACGATCCAGAGGATGTGTTTTGTGTGTTTTCACTCCGGATAGTCCGGCAGATGGGCTCCACTGGGGACCAAAATTACAACATTTGTTATATTTTCATCTGGTGTGGTTCAATTTCACACTGCACTGAGTCAAACGCACCGAACACTTTGAAGAACCTGTTCACCCCATCGCCTGTGGTGGCGCTGCACCGACAGCCACTGAAGGAAACGAAATGAAAAACCTTAGAGGAAGACGCTGAGCGCAACTTCCTTCTTTGGAAAATATAAATAAAAATGGAGTGGCGTCAAATTTTAGAGGTTCTAGGATTTCTCTTTTGCCTTAGCCAAAAAAACCACAAGTTATTTCTTCCGATAGGATTAGATGCGTGTTTGATTTAGTTTTTTTATACTATGTCCTGCTTTTGTAAGGGGCTCTGGTCCGCTTGGCGTTCACATATGCATTCAAACCTCACCAGACTTCACTTTAATTGAACCGAGATTTAGGTTTGTAGCCGGACTAGACTTCGTTTTTTTGATCGGCATTAGAGTGCGATTCACATCTCCCCAAATGAGCCAGACTTTCTAAAGTTCAATTTAGACTGGTCTTGTTCGAACCAATCTAAACAAGACTGAATGTAAACAACGTCTTGATAGTTTTGCAGTTGTGCTACAGTCTTAACATTCTCACAAAATGGATTGAACAGTGACCCACGAGGGTCTTAAAACTTAATATATACTGCTTAAGTGTACCCGTCTGCTGATTTTCTTGGTCATTTTTATGCTGTTTATTCAGTTTATCAATTCTCTGTAACAAACCTCTGAAGCCTTCACAAAACAGTATTTCAACTGAGATTAACTTACACTCACACAGACTGTATATTAATTTGAAAAAGGCAGTTGGACTGGATTTTATTTTGAAATGTCAAAGTAATGGAAGCTATTAAAAAAAAAAAATCTTGATAATTATACTTTTTCTTCAACGACAGAAATTTGCACTACTTTTTAAGTTATTATTTTTGGTCTCTTACATAAAATCCCATTGGAATTTGTGTCTCAAACATAAAAAATTGCAGAAAACCTTATGAGGTATGAATGTTAGCAGCATTTGTAGCTTTATTCTCTTTTGTTGCACTGCAGGCCTTTGTTATTATTGTCAGCCATCACAGCTTTTCTTTCCTCTTTACCTTCAAAGATGGCAAAGAGTCCAACTCTCTATAACATGTATGCTTAACATTCAATCACTTCTCCCGTTGTCACACAGGTCTAAGTGGATTCAATTTTCTATCATGGCTGTATTTCACCTCTATGAAGATATGTTCTGCTTTCTGTCGACTCACCAAGATGCACAGAAAAAGACAACATCCATAATCAAAGACAGATTCACAGCTATTTACTCTGGGATATGAGGCTGTTCTGCATCGTCCTCAATGTCACAGCATTTTTGCACAGGCTGTTGTGCGCCTCTTGTCGCCCACACTTGTTTCATGACTACTGGCGGTATCTCTACAACACACGGCTCAGGTGCAGCTGTGCGGCCTCCGTAGGTGTGTCCTAGAGGACAGAAAGGTAAACAGGCTCGGGGCTTCCTCGGTTGTCTCCCTCCTCTCCGTTCCAAACTTTGGAACGGAGAATGAGCCAAGCGACAAAGGAGGAAGGAGAGCGAGTGCCGCGAGGAAGTATTTGTTTTGTGTGTGTGTGTGAGAAAGTCTGATCAGATGAGAGAATGGCGTTCCTCAGGGTATATCCATGACGAATCGTCCTGTCGCATGGTCCACCGTATACGGGAACTAATTACGGATATTTATTGACTCCCAAAATAAAAGCTGCTTTTGCAGAGCCATGCTTGGCCCTGTGCATGTCCTGTGACAGCATAAGTCACTTTTGAGCAAATGTGGTAACTACGCATTTACGATTTTTTTTTTTCCGAATATGTCTCGTAGAAAAATTGCGTACACATCTTAATGTCGCGAAACAGCGAAAACCAATGAAAACCAGCAAAATCTGAGTTGATCATGTTCAAACCAAAAGCAAGATTGAGTTAGACCTTCAAAATGAAGCCATCCAGAATTACACTGGTGTTAGCTTGAACGTTAACAATTGCGACAAGTACACAGATGGCATCTTTGAAAATGTTGATGTTTAGGACATCTGTTGTATCGTTCATCATTTATCGTGATTAACTTTTTACCATAAGAATTTAGATTTGTCGTTGTCATGATAAATTCCACCTAATGATGTTCAAAACCAACCAAAACTAGTTTTACTATTGTCTCCACTGTTTGTTCAATAACGGTGTATCAATAAATTTGAAAACACGTTTAAGTCCAGTTACTGTGTGCAGCTTAGTGATACAAGTCAAACTACTTTATGACTTTTGTGTTCTAAAGAAGCATATTACAAACAGGAATGTTTTTCAAGACCATTTTTTGTGCATGCAGTGTCATGCTGCTACCTAAAAAAAGAACAAATAGTTCTTATCGTCACTTTTATTGTTATCACAGTAGTACCACAAAGTATTGTGATAAAACTTTAAGCCCATATCGTCCACCCCTAGTCACTGTGTTCAAGGCAACATTTTTGAACAAACAGCTACCTGTGGTATACATTTATCTTGTCTCCAACGTTGGTGCCTGGGATTCCATGTGTGGTCTTTCGATTGCTTTAACCGAATCAATAAGGCCCTGAGGGAACAAAACGTTGCCCACCCCTGCTTTAGAGCAAAGCAATCAACTCAGTGGATGAGTAGAATGTTAAAAATGTTCATTTATGAGCACCACAGTTTAATATAAAAGGTCATAATTTCTGACATTCTCACAAACTACTGCAGAATCCAAGATGTGATGCATCTGCCTCTCAGTGACTAGCGCTGCTAACATGCTGGTGCAACCACTAACAGCAAACTCCGAGGGGCTCTGCAGGGTCGGGCGGAGTCGCCAAAATCGGTTCTCGTTGTCAAAAGTTCATGCTGAAAATGTGATTGGTCAGAATTTTGTGGGTGAAAACAGCTCTCACTACTCAACTTCCAGAAGTCGGTTTTCCAGCCAGAGAGCAGGCTGCAGTTCTAAGGGGCAATTATCAGAGTCCGTACAAGAGCACGTACCATTAAACACGCGACTAATTAAACTAAAGGTTTTTCTTGGAGACCAAAAATAATCTCACTTTTGCAGGAATTTAATGAGCCGGTCCGGCACAAGCCAGCATTCACAGTGAGCATAGATGGCGTGTGTTTTAAGTTTTGTTTCCTCGGGTATTAAAAAAAATAAAATAAAACAGGACTCTTGTACTTTCTTTAGGCTCTCAATAAGAGACTTTCCTTTTAAACCTTAGAAATTATATGAGGGAAAAGTTTGACGCCTTTGAAATTGCAACTTTTTATTAACCTCAATATACCGTCATACTGATAAGCAACCCACAGTGAAAGGCCTAAATATTTTATCCATCGCCTAGATGTTTCAGCCGTTTAGGTTTTGGCACAAGCTAATTTGTGACTGTTTTTAAAATCTTATTTGTCTTAAAATGTCCTCCTTTTTTAAAATATACCGGTTTATTATCCGGAGCAAAGATAAAACTACAAATTTAAATGATCAATTTTGTTTTAGAGTTGCAGCGTTATTATGGTGCAAGGCAGTGCAATAGCTTTTACGACGGCGTTTGTTTTGTGTAGGACATTCTTTCGGAGTGACAGTATGGCTCATAAAGTGAGCAGAGCAGCTGTCTGAGCACACCGTTTGATTTCTCCCAGCAGATATGGGAGTTTGTGGGTATTGTCAATGTCTTTGAAGGATTTGAGGGTGTGTGTGTGTGTGGGCGTGCGTGTCTGTGTGTGTTACAGTTGGCAGGAGGTGAGGAAATGCTGCTCTGTTTGCACCTCTTGCTGATTGCAGTGGCTACACTCTTGTTCTTTTTTCTGGGTAGCTAAATCCACTGGTGGTGGCTGTCACACCACAGGTCTGCGGGAACTGATATATATTTTCACATCACCTCTCTCCTTGAGATGTCTGGACATGTATGCATTAGGACACTTTCTCTTCTTCCTCATCCTGCTGCCTCCTGTTGCGTTGCAGCCAGACAATGACCTGCCCGCCCCGTGTGCCATCTGGTCCCTTCATCAGAAGAAATGTCTTTTCTGGGTCAGTCATGTTGAGCTGAGTGATCCCAGGTAGGAGACATATTGCTGTATATTCCTGCGTGTGTCACATTTTAGCGTCACAGCAGGCTGGTGGCATCAAGAGGATATCAAAAAAATTTCACCATGAGAAATGTGAAAACGATGTCGGTAGTCGTGCTAGGGCTATCAACGTTTACGCATTAAGGCATGCGGTTAATTTGAAAACGATCTATTTTGACCTAAAAGCCTCTCTCCCATGGAGGGTTAGCTAGTTCACAGCGGGCTCAGCACACTGGGAACGACGGTGAAAGTTTTCAGTCACTTGGGGTGAACCCAACAGACGGGCAGCGACAAAAGTTGAACATTTTTCAACTTTCTTGTGTTGCGCCGCTAGCCAGTGTACGAGCTCAAATTCTTATATGAACAAGTTTTGCCTCGTCACGCAAGTTCCATAGGAAATTAGCAAAGAGAGAGCGACGTCGGCTGCCGTGTGTGGAGCCTACTACGCGGTCTTGTACTGCGGTCAACAATGCAGAGTTGGGTGCTGTGGTGGCGCAGGTGCAAAGCACAACCCACATATGGAGGCTTTAGTCCTCATGCCGGAAGTCGCAGGTTCAATTCCCGGCCTGGCGACATTTGCCGCATGTCTTCTCCCTCTCTCAATCCCTAATTTCCTGTCAA
>CAEGAE010066064.1:0-10484 GCA_903067095.1 Girardinus metallicus | reverse complement strand
GACATTCTGTATCTGAATTGGTTTTCCCCGTGTTGCCTTGGAAGGTCTGCACATTTCCAATCTCCTTGAAGATATGTAAACATAAAGCTCCTTCCCACCTCACCCCTTCCTGTTATCCATGCAGCTGTGGAGCTGAGCGCTCCCAAGGACATTCCTCAATAACAACATCTTTATCGGACTTCTGACGGGAGGCTGAGCAACTTGGTTGCATGGCCCTGTGATGTCAGCGCCTTCACTCAAAACTGGAAGGGAGTGAATAGCGACCTGATCAACATAGCTTCTGTTCAGCCACCAAACCAACAAGATTTCAGTTTGATATAAAATTATTTAATCGTCCTGGTAAACCAGAGGCCGAGCAGACCCTGCACTTCTCAGCACGATGTCATGATGCTTCCACTTCAGACTGAGTTTACCGCACATCATCCTTTAAATATTTAAGGAGTTTATTTCTATTCTATAAAGTAAACAAACATATAACCTAATTGATTTAAACCAGTAAAAATGAAACGCATTAATATTAGACCTGTCTGGTCAAGTGACCCACCAATGGAAAGGATGGACGATCGTTTGGTTTAACATGTCTGACAGTGAAATTTACTCCATGTTTCTTTTATCAGGAAGAGTAGCCCACAGCGCCACGTGTTGGCCACATCTCACCCCAGTTTATACCAGTTGATGGAGGCCATGTTTCATGATGTTTCACTCTGAATTTTGGACAGTTTGAGTTAAACTTCCAGGCTGTTTGGTAACAACAGTCTGGCTCTATAAATACCCGGCTGGGTGGAAAAGGGAAGTGAGGAAGTTTAGTCATCTTTTCCGTCTCTGTCCGTCTCTCTGTCCGTCTGCAGGACACACAGCAACATGCTGCTGCTGCTCACCTCCGTCTGGCTCCTTTCAGGTGAGAGACCATCGGGGATAGAGATCATTGAATGGTGCTTTGATTAAATCAGGATTTAATTTCAGAAAACTTGTCTAAATACAGGAGGTTAGGCCTGAACATATGATTCCTTTCCTGTAATACACATGTGCAGGAATATTGTATGACGGCTTGTTGGGGTCATAATAGATAGAAAAACACAGGAGTTCATTTACGCCAAAAAAACTCAGAAATGTTTAAATTAATCTGACATTTTCTAGAAAAAACAAGGAAATTCGAGTTTAGAAAGTCAACATTTTACATAAAAAAACAGAAATGTTGAAACTGGTCTCAGAATTTTTCTAGAAAAACAAAGAAATTTCTGAGTGTTAAGAAAAAAAAATTCAAAATTTGAGATTAATCTAAAATCTAGAAAAATCTTAAATTTGGGTCTATTTTGTAATGAGAAAAAAATAGGTGTTCGCTTTTCATCTATAGTTCCTCCATGTTTCATTTATAAATGTCTATTTCAAACTATTTAATTAAAAAGCTAAGTATTTTGTTTGCAAACTAAACAAAGACATTTAGTGTCCAACTAAATGTTTAGATCTGAGATAAATATTTAGTTTACAAACTAATTACGAGGCGTTTTCTGACCACACTGATCAACTCATTCAGTTCTGGATTAGTTAATGACTTCAGGAACCCAAATATGAGTCTTCAGAAGAACAGAAAATGGCAAAATTACTGAAGCATCCCTCTGTCTCTGTATCAGTGGCGCTACGTGTGTCAGCGGTTGCCACAGAGACCGTGGTGGGCGTGGCAGGGCAGGTGGTGAAGCTCCCATGTCGGTTGGAGGAGGCGAGGCAGAGTGGAGTGGAGGTGTGCTGGGGAAGGGGGAAGCCATCACTGTTTACCTGCCACAACACCTTGATCAACGGCGCCGGGGGTCAGGTGACCTACCGACAGTCAGACAGGTACGCCCAGTCAGTCTCAGGTACTGACGGTCTCACAGGTTTGCCCCGACAGTCACACAGTTGCATTCAAAAGTAGGAAAATTCTGAACATTTTGTCCCTGAACATTTCAAACTTTTTAAGGAAAGACAAAGGTTGATTTGATGACTACAGCCGTTCTCTCCTCATTGTGCTGGTGAGTGAGGCGGCTACGTCCTTCTGTCCTCTGCAGGTTCTCGGTGTCCTCCTCCACCTCCGCTCTGTCCATCTCTGGGTCTCAGCTCTCAGATGCTGGTTTCTATCACTGCAGAGTTCAGCTGCCCGGACCCTTCAACGACCAAACATCCACCGTCCACCTCATCATCATCCGCCGTACGCTCGCTCCTCCACCTCTGATTCTGATGTAGGCTGTTACATCTCCAGCTGCTGGCCTGAATCGTTTTGTCTTCTGCCGTCTTGCAGCTCGCTCTGTGATCTCCAAACATCTGGGCCGTGAAGATGTGGAGAAGTTCAACACACCAGACACCATAACAAGTATGTACAATCTAATCTGAGAGCAGGCGGCTGCTTAAAGGGGCAGTATTATGCTAAATCAATTATTTTTAGTTTTCAAATTTTTGATGTTATTCCCTCATCAAAACCATATCCTGACACTTTCATGCATGATTTCTAAACAATTCTGGATTTATTGACAGGTTTCATCACAAATCAAAGAGGAAGTGATGTCACAGGAGGTGCAGGAACAGAGCCAATGGTAGCTCAGGTTCAGGTGGGCTTACACAATCAATTCAACATCAACAGCAGGAATCATCTTCTGCACCAAGAACAAACTCAAATCATTGTTTATCAATTCATTAGTTTTAATAAGTTAGTAAACTGGTTTTCTTGTCTAAAGTGTATTTTTCATTTGTTAGGTTTTTTTTTCAGAAATTGTTCATAAATTTACATTTTTTAAAAATGTTTTTACTGATCTGCTGCCTGTTTCTTCCTGCGGTCAGTCTCCTGACCAGGAGGAGTCGGAGAACTCTCTGCAGACCTTTGTTGGAAGCACTCTGAGACTGGCTTTCATCATCTTCATCCCTGCTGTGCTGCTGGCTGCTGGTTACAGTCCGTGCAAAATAACAAACTGAATCAAAATATTTAGCAACATCTTTTAAAATGGTTTAAAGTTGATCTCTTAAAACTCATCTGTTGGCTGCAGGAGTTTGTAGATCTAACCGGGAAGCAGAGACTGAAAGGAAGTCGGACCAATCAGAGGAGGAGGAGAGCAGCTCTGTGTGAAGATGAACAATCATCAGATTACTGTAATTCCCGACCTTAAGCAGCTTCTCCAGTGTTCCTCTTTCAGGACTTAAAACGTCAGAGTGCCATAAAACCAAAAAGTCTTCATCTATTGTTTTCTGTCAGAAGAACTGAAGCATGAAACAATCATCTTAAGAACAGAAAGATGTTAAAGATTGCCTTTTTTTCTTACCCTCGTTGTGTTTATTTTTATTGTATACAAATGAGATTTTGGTTTTGATCAAACGTTCTTGAGGCCAATTTTCTCCAGGAACTGCTGATATATTTCTATCTTCATTCTTGAGTCTTACTGCAACTCAAGACGTTCAGCCTTCCACAGAGGCTGCTAATCATGTTTTCTGTCTCTATTATTCAGTCTGTCATATATTCATCAATCACTGTGTGGCTTGGCTAGGACAGAGTACATGCAGTTTCTTTCCTCAGTACTCAGCTGTTCTGCTAGGAAACAAGTTTTATCCCGTAACATCAAACCTTCTTTTTTTTCTTTTTTGCTTAAAAACTGATGGCAAATAGTACAAGTACATATTATTCTTTTATCCTTATTTTATATCCTCTAAAGCTTATAGATTTACTTTGTCTGCATACTGTGAGTGTTTGAGACCAAAGTCTGTTTCCTCATTTTCACACTCAATCTTGGCCAGTAAAGTTGTTCTGAGTCTAAATAAATGTGGCAAATCACAAACTGTTTTCTATCATCCAAAGTTATTAATATCCTAATTAAAGTTTGACCATTCTAATTGATTTAGATGTGGAGGTGGACCAGATAGCAGCTTAGCCCCATACATACAGAAAAATAGCCCTTTAGCCAAGACTCCTTCAGCAAATAACTGAGACAGTTTGGACCATGAGGTGACTACATAGTCACGCAGAAAAAAAAAATGTAACGGGATTTAAATATCTGAAAAATATATTTCTTCTTTGTTTCTATTATCAGAAACCTAAAAACAAAGTTATTAGCTAAAACAAATAGTAGTAAGCTAACAGTTGGTCACGTGATCCAATCAGTCCCTTGTGCACCGTCGCCATCTTTAAGTGATTGGAGCACATGCGGGAGACGGACTGGAAAAATGTTGTCGTTCATGTGGAGAAAGTAAGTTTAACATACATTTTCCTTCTTTGGGGTTTAATGGCATCAATTTAACCCTATTGTGTTCGGTAACTTCGTAATTTTTCGGTGTTTTCAGCTCCTGAAACCGAGCTAACTGCCGTGATGCAGTTCTGTTAGAGCTGTTACATTAGCTATAAAGCAGCAATTTTAATCTTAATTTGTTTTAGACTAAACTTGGGGTAACTATAAAAACAACCAATTTCAGACTGTTTATGTAAAGTGTACTGCAGTTAGTTTTCTGCATCTATACAAAACGTGTTGATTTTATTTTCCTTCACACACAATATGGTCTCTTCATACCTTACGGAATACTTTAATAGAGAAATAACATTTAACGGGAAAAGAGAACTGCGTCTGGCTGTCTTTTAAATTGGCCCATTTCCATCATCTGACTGATTTAATTGTATTTGACTTCAGCAGACTAAGTTTTATACGTGTTAAGACAACGCAGTGAGGAAAATAAATATATATGATTGCGCCGCATACTGGAACCGCCATTTGTTTACATGTTAGCAACTCGCTAACAGGCTTTCGTCAGAGCTTTTAGGCTATAAAATATGTGGGAACACCAGCTATTAAAGCTTAAATGTGACAATATTGTTTTACCGCAACATACAGCTTTTGCGGGGAGGGATGGCGACTTGAAGAAATTACAGCATTTCTTCAAGTCGCACTGTCATATGTAGTTACTTCACTGACTCAGACGCGGGTTTTCGTCCCTTTGCTTTTTGTCCACACCATGAAATGAAAACACATAAAGCATTTTGGGCTCTCTGTTCAAGTTTAGAATTGTTAGCCAAATTCTTTTTGTCTGCTTATCTGTCGATAGGCAATGAAAACTACCGCTTTTGTTTTCTGGGCACGTTCAAAACACACTTGCTGCAGCCACAAACTAAACGTGGTCTGATTATTGGACTACAGCCACGAGTTACAGCACAACAGTTACCCGAACTCCACCAGGGCATCTTACGACACTTTCCAGTGGCAAGTTGCTCTCTCTTAATGTGTGATTCGGTTCGGTTCCAGTTTAGTGGGGAGATTCTCCGTGTTACGGTCTGGAGCGCAGCAGCTGCTGTCATTTCTCCGCTAATTTGCAGCGGCACTCAGCAACGGAGAACCTCGAGGTTCTGGTTGTGATGGACTAAATGAACCCAGATATGTTATCTTGTTTTATATTTTGCTGGCCCAATCATAATGATAAAGACTCGTATCATGAACAGCACATGATCTGAGTATTATGAGCACATATTAGCAACAAGCTAATATTATGTAGTTCTGGTGTTTCATACTGTCGGCACAAACCTGCAGTTCAGATCTCTGACCAGTTTCTCTGCTTTTCTCTTCTTTATTACTGTCAGTTCTTCAGAGAAACGAGCTGCTAGCAGCGCTGCTAATTCACGGTCATTCCCTTACAAAACTTAATGCTGTGTTCCTGTCCCTCCCCGTGATTAAACTCACAATTACGATCCTCTGTACTGAGCAGCTCTCTGATAGCAGACGGTGTGTCCGTGAACAAATTTTACTAAATATTGTATTATAACCGAAAAGAGAGATGTAACTTCTGTCATAAATATAGACTAGCTAAAAACCCTACAAATTACAATGAAATACTGCTACTTCCGGCCGGAGTAAGACCCATAATCGTTTCCCCAGTGAGCCTTCCAGGAATAAGGTGGATAGTTTATTAAAGCAAACCGACGCAAACGTCCAAATGACGTGTAGCAACGTCACTTACCGGGTGTGGCATTGCAATGGATAAAAACCTTACTGCAGCGGGCTGTTTTCGCGGCATTCCTCGTTAGTATAGTGGTGAGTATCCCCGCCTGTCACGCGGGAGACCGGGGTTCGATTCCCCGACGGGGAGGCACATCCTTTTCATATTTCTAATTAATATTTTAGACATGAAATATTAATGGAGATGTGGCGATCTGAGATGGTGTCTCCAGATCTGGTAACAGAGTAGTTATTACACGGTAATTACTGCTGAAATAAGTCTGTTAATTCTCTATTAATAACTAAATAGTTATTTACTTGAGATCCAGGTCAGAGTCTGTAGTTTAAGTTCCCTTTTTGCTCTATTGTTCTTTAACATGTCTCATGTTCTTTAACATGTAAAATTTTTGCTAGTGGGTTTTTATTAGTTTTCCATTTCATTGAGGTAGATTTTATCATAAATAAGAACTTGGGATAAGATTGTCCTATCAATAGGTTGTATTTTATGTTTACAGTATCGACAACTATGACTGTAGGAATAATTCTGATCTTTTTATGTTGGTCCTTTTATTTGAAGTGTATGTGGCGCCCCCTAGTGGACAGCACTGCAAAAAGATGGTGTTTTGGGTTCATACTGTCCTTGATAATGTTTATTCATGTTGATTCAGCTGGAGTTGGAGACCTAATGTGAACTAACCTTCATAATCTTGTTTTATATTTATGTATATTCAGGTTATACACCGTCTTGTTTGTCTAATAATTCTCATTGTGTGTTAGCCACAGCAGAAACTGAGATGGATATAATCACTGTTTGTCTTTACACAGGTCCATCCAGCTGGGCTTTTCTGCAGAAATGACTTTCGATCCTCCTTGAAAGCTTCAGAAGTCGATTGTCAGAACACTCAATTACTAAAATAATAATTTACAACAATTATTATTGTTGTAAATATTATTGTTGTACAGGACTCCATCAGAACTTGAGAAGTACTCAGATAGATCCTCTGCTGCTCAGACTGCAGGTAGAAACTCAGCTGGTCTAACGACCTTCATACTTCTGGTCTGTCACATGCTCATCTCTCTCACACAATCCAGTAGCCTGCTGTTTCTGGCCTGCTAGGTAGTATTCACACCCTCCTATTCACCGCCCAACAAGCTGTTCTGAAATCATCCCCTTTCACTTCCTGATCCAGCAGATCAGCTGACCACACTGAACCTCCTGACTTCCTGTTCCAACAGCACCAGCTCCACAGAGGAGGTGAGCACCATGAGGCCGCCCTGAGAGACTGACCAGTCAGACTTATTTAATGGTCGATGGTTCAATAAGTTTCCTATTCAAACCATGTTGTGTAATTCCAGTCATCAGAGCAGCAGTCAGGATGCTTCAGATTAAAACAGCTTCCACTGATCTGAGTGGATCCATGTATTCGCATATTGTTACATCCATGAGTTCAGTTCTGGCTTCAGTGATCATGATGATTCATGTTTGTAGAATTATCAGGAGGGCAGAAGGCTGACCCTGGTTCTGGTTCTGATGGCTGCTGTTCAGCTCTTCCTGACTGCCCCTGAGTTTCCCACCTTTGCTTTTTGTTGTTCAATAAAAATGCAGTTTGACCACATTTTACCCCTATACTTAATTAGTAAACTTCCAAAAAAGAAGCTGAGAACAGTTCAGTTCTTGTCCAACAAATTAATACAATTTTAAAAAATGAAAATAGGCAACAAAAAACACATCAAGTTTTTATGTTGTGATAATGACTCGCTAAATATAATTTTGAAAAAAGTGAGACAATTACTGTTTGTTTTTCAGGTGGAAAGAAGGAGGGACTCTGTAGGGAAAAAAAAACACATGGAAAGAAATGAAATCCAAGATAAGGACTGCACCTTAAAGCTGCACACTGTATGAAGAGGACAAGTAATAAGAAAGACCCTCACCTCATCCTCTTCATCAGAGGACTCCCCTGTTCTGCTTCTTGGCCTTTTTCTTTTCCTTTTCAATCTCCTCCAGCTCCGAGAACCCCGTCTCTTGAAGAGAGAATGCATCCTCATCCTACTTCTCAGAGCTGGAGGGGGAAAACAGGGTGCGGGCCTCTTCTTTGGCTGGACGGCGCTCTTAGCGAGGGAGGTCTGCCCCAAGTCGGGCACAGCTCAAACAGGTGCCGCACCTCCCTAGACTGAGTGTCATGGCACATGATGGCGGACTCTGGCTCTCCAATGGATGGAAGTTCTTGGCCTGAAGGGGTATAGGAGCAAAAACAAACATAGTATTAATCTTTGTTTTTTGATAAGTGAGTCAAAAGTCAACTGAGCAGCAAAACTCACGACAGTGGACCGGATGTCTGTGAAGGTGAACCTCCCTAGGAGGCCCATTTCCCCCCAGCCCAGCTGGAGGTACTTCACCGGGTTCATGGCCCCAGTTCTGGCCTCGCTATAGAAGTCGAGGAGCCAAGTCGCTGCCGCAGACGCGGCCAAGTCTCCATTCACCCAAACTCCTCCGGGTCCAGGTAGATCTGGGCGTAGCCAAAGGCTTTGTTGGTCTTGTGCTCTGCAATCTGTAAGTCAGGAAGACACGTGATCAGTGGAGATATCATTGGCTGAGTTAAAAACAAGCCCACCAATTCTCCTTTCCACTCATGTTGATCACAAAGGCCCGGGCATCCTCCCCCATGTTCTTCCGGACCTCCCTCACCTCGACCACCGCCATGTTCACGAAGACCCCTGTCCTATCTCCGTAAATGGAGGCGATAAATGTGCTGAGGTAGCTGTAAAAACAACTCCTCAACTGGTCGCTCTCCTCCATTTCAGCTGAAGGGGTAAAAGTATAAAATGTTGGCTGTTGCAGCCCTTCTGTACACATTCAGCCTGTGGAGGAAGATGGCAACATCTTACCCAGCAGTCAGGGATCTTCACCCTGATCAGCTGTCTGCACCGGTCCAGGACCACTGGTGATACAGCGTGCAGCTCCTTTGCCGACCTCACCTTAATCTGATGAGTAGCCACTTTTTGTTGGAGCTGCGTGACGCATGACCGAACTGCCCTGTTGGCACAGACAATCTGGGCTTGAGAGAGCCTGCTCTCTCTTGGTGGTGTCTCTTTCAGGTACCTGAGGAATTGGTACACATTCCTCAGGTAGAACATGACAGTGGTCACTTTTTTGCCCCAGGTGAGGAGGTTGTGCTGTCTAGCTGAAAGAGAGTTGAAATTCATAAGAACACAAATGAGTTTGTTTGTTGTTTAGTTCTGTTATGAATAAGAGAGCTGCTTACCCCTGGATTTTTGGCACATCATCCAGGAACAGCCAGACACTCCATATAACAGAGAAAGGCCCTCATCCTGGAGACACTCAAAGATGCGTTATCCCGAAGCAGAGGGACAACGCATACTCTGAGTGGGACAGGCATCTTCCAGGAACACATGGTAGCTGCGGCTGTATTCTTCTGAAAAGAATTATCAGAGCATACTTGTCAACTAATGTTTTCATTTGGAGCATTTATCTGCGTTAAAAATAGATCTGGAAAATCACTTACCAATGGCCTTGGGAAAAATAAGGTGGCTGTCTAGGACAGGCTTCTCTTCCTGAGACCCGGAAGCAGAGAGACAATGCTGCTGGCTGGCAGAAGAAGGCCCCTGCCCATGTTCACAGCATAAACAATCGTACCTCTAGACCAACGAGCATATCGCTCACCTTCTCAAAATGGGATGAGGATCCCAGGTCTTGATTTAGCTCCTCTAGGATTGTAGAAACGGAGTAGAAATTTATGTAGCTCCTCAAAGATTTTGTTACAGATTTCGCGGGCCCAGAATCTCTAAAAAGGATATTAAATCCACGCTCCCCTGCATAATTCAAGAGATCAGAGATGGCAGAGGCAGCTGGGTTGTTAATCTCCTAGGTGGGCATTCCTGTCCACAAACGTGGCTCTGTCATAATTATGATGTCCCAAATTAAGCTGGTTCATTGTTGTAGTTAAAGAGCCTTTGTACATTATATTCCTACAGAAACCGTTGTGTCTCCTCTGTCCTGTTGTCAGGTCAGGTTTGGGAGCATGAAACAGTGCTGTTACATTATTGTTTCAAATTTGCATGCAGAGTATATCTTTTGGCATCAGTGCATGTTCTGGTCCTAGTTGTGAACTTCAGATGGGAACTGTACCACTGTGCTGCTGTTTCTGTATCTAATTTGTTACAGAAATTTTGCATAGTCATTTGGCAGGACAGACCCAACCTTTCTCCAGAATCTGTGCTGGAAATGCATAAAGCTGGATACTTGGTCTGGCTTGTAACTTCCTGGGAGAGTTTTCAGGTCTGAGCCCAAATCAGGATCAAAAACAGCAGGGAGATTCACATCTGGTAGCTTCAGATCCACAAGGCGCTGAAACTTCCACCGAGTGATTCCCACCACCCCTGTGCCTGGAAGAGCTCAGTGGATACCCGAGGTCCAGTGACCCACCTGGCCTGGTGGAAGTGAAAGCCCTCCTGCTGAGAAGTTCACCGCAGAGTGATCCATGGAGGTACAGCTGCCTCCTCAGCCTTGACGTGGTTCAGTTGGATTGTTCC
>CAEGAE010066059.1:0-31545 GCA_903067095.1 Girardinus metallicus | reverse complement strand
TATACATCTATACATATGTATTTGTTATATATATGTATACATTATATATATATATGTATAATGTATACATATGTATTTTTTATATATATGTATACATTATATATATATGTATTTGTTGTTTTTCATATAGCTTTAATTCCCCTTGTCAAATATTTCTGACAAAAACAAATGGCGAGCAATTCAAGCTAGCATACCGTCAGTTTTTTTTTTGTTTTAATATGTAATACAGAAATGAATATAGAAAAATATTAAGGATGTCTTCAGCTTCTTCCTTCAGCTCTTGTAGAGTTTTAACCACTGTGTTACAGTCTTGGTGTAATTTTGAAATGCAAACCTTATTTTGTCTTACTTCACTTCATGGATAATAGATATAGATATATATTTCTGACTATGAGATTAATTTGATTGATTAGATCCCATCAGTGAAAACAAAATGTATAAATATTTACAATAAAATGCCACCATTTTGAATCCATACCAAAGTATAAGTAATTATTCCAACACTTCTTACATTGTTTTGCTGTATATGTATTCATAATACTTCATACATGTCTGTTGTAATTACTGTTTACAGACCCCAGCCATGCAGATGTCATTGGGACTGTCGGCCAAAACATCTCACTTCACTTCATATTTAACACTAACATCACAGATGAGAGCCACATTGTTGTCTATAAATGTTTAAAAAAGGAAATAAAAATCTCTGAATATCCAAATTACAAAAATGAATTTAAGATTTACCCTAAAGATTCTTCCATACAGTTTCACATCACCAATCTGAGCCTAAACCACAGTGAAACTTACTGGGCCATTTTGGTCATGAATTTAGCAAAAATACATAGCAAAAATGAAGTGAAGCTGATTGTTCAAGAGGAGAACCTAACCACCCTAGGTAAGACCCCACTTCTTACTCTTACATTAAAATATACTACTGCACATTAGTCATTTAACATCTTTAAAAACTATTTAGTACAAATGGATGCAGTTCAATGTTTAATATCATTAGAATATCATTAGTCTGTAAGTTTAGTTGTTCATTTTACTCTTTCCACTCCATATTTATTTCCCCTGTGTTACTTCAACAATATGCTGACTCAAACCTCTGACCAATGGATGCACAATTAATCTATGTATATCTGGGGCATAACGTTGGTAATTTTGGCTCGTTTTTGCATGTTGGCTGTCCCTGACAAAAACTAATTTTTAATAAGTCTTTAAATGTCATTATATAATCTTAACATGCCACATTAAACAAAATCCAACCGTTCATCTGAGTAAATGCACTCACCGACAAAAACTATGACTGAAAAAAAAATCTTTATTGAGAAATAATAGTTTTATCTTCTAGTTTTTTTAAGGGGATTATTATGTAAAATCAACTATTTTGAGCTTTACATCATAATACACAACATAATACGTATGTATGTAACCTTTTTTCATTGAGATTGAAAATCTCTTTTTCAAAAGAGACCTGGGCCAGACTGGTAGCAACACACAAACATTTACAAATCAAAACTACTTATATCAAAACCCAATTAAAATACAATACTGATAATAAAGGAAGAAAAAAATACAAAAATCAAACACAGTCATAAAAGTAAAATTAGGACTAAAATACAACTAAACTCATCAGCTTTCTGATTACCTGGGGAATAAATATGGTGTGACACAAAGGTCCTTTTCCTTTAGCCACTCTTCAAAAAGCATTTTTATCCAATAAATATGTAAAGTTTGCCGGTCACCAGTCAGACTTTTGAAATAATAAATCAGTTTCAAGCTAATGAAACACTAAACTGGAATTCAAACAAAGATTACCAGTTAAAACCTAGTGGTAAACCTTTACAAAAAGGCAAAATTTATTCAAACCAATTAATTTGGGTAAGGAGAACAGACCTTAATGCTAACAGGTATAGGACTAATAAAACAGGACATTTAGCAATATTAGTTTGCAGGTCAAATGTTGTCACAAAGCAAAGTTTCAATTCAGATCCAGGGCGTCTTTTCTAGAATCATTACTTGGTGTTTTCTGTTAAAAATAGCCCGATAATGAAAAAAATCTCTTTCATAGTAGATGAGTAAATATTTTCATATTCTTTTAACTCCCACAGTTCCTCCTGAGACGAGCACCTTTACCAAAACAACTAACAATGGAAGTTCCAGTTTCTTTTCCTCTCAGATTGTCACAGTTATTGTGGTTTCTCCATTTCTTCTGCTTGCTGCATTGCTTCCATTCTTGGTCATCTGTCTTCCAAAACCAAAATGTGAGTTGAAAAAGCTTTGCTTTATTTGCTTAATTTTTAAATGTGATTTATTTTTCCATATTTCTAAAAATATGAGCTATTTTGCTGTCCAGAATTGGGGATGGATGTTTTTAATAAAATATGTAGCATCTGAATCCCAGTTTACATCTCAAAGTTTGACTTGGTACGATGACCGTCTCTTAGTCACGTCTAGTTTATAGACATCTGCAGATTACTGGAATGTGTGTATACATGACTTTTTTTTTTCAACCAAACACACATACGAGATGGCAATGTTTATTTGGTGGAAAAAATTTGCAATTGTGTGGTTAGATGCTGAAAATGCAAACCAGATTGCAGTTTCACATCCTTTTAATGCATGCGATGATTCATATTTTTCAAAGAGGAATTCTGCCTCGATGCATGCAAATTTAATGGTAGCTACTACTGCAGAGAGAGGGATGGAAAAAAAAAAAAACACCAGAATCTTGACTGTGCTGTCATATCAGAGGCAAACCCTTTTGGCCTACTTTGAATCAATGCAGTTTTGAAGTCTCTTGACCTCAGAAACCACTGATGAAGATTGTTTCTCCTCCATGCACACAATTACAAGAGTTTTGCTGACTTTGCAAACTGGTTAAACTTTTGCTCAGGGCCATAAATGTTGTTTTCGTGTTTTTTAAATTTTACTAAGAATGAAGTATCCTTCTGATTTCTTATTAATTTGCTGCACTTGTGCATAAAACCAAACAAAAACATATTTTATCTCATTTCAAAAGTCAGGGAATTTAGTTTAGCCACTTTCGCTTTTATTAGTTCGTATTAAAAATATAAAAAATTTATTTTTATGTCTTTTATAAACTGAAAAGCCTCCAGCCTCAGTCCATTTCTTTGGAAGCTCCCCCCCAATTTAGGACTGGATTTGACAAGCCTGCAGTTCTATGCACACCGTCTTCTACCACTTTTTTCTTCCACTCAACTTCCCATTAATATGTTTGGTTACAGCATTCTGTAAACGACCAGTTAACATTAATTTACTTGAAGTCTTGTTTTTCTTGTGGCGGGTGGCATGGTTGTCTGCAGTCTTCCCTCTGGTAGTCAGTGATGGTATGACTATTTCAAAACATCTAAATACTAACATTTCTAAAATTTGTTGTGCAATTTTCACATTTTCTGAGAGAGTACGTTTTGGGTCGTTATCAGCAATTCAATCACGAAGATACAATCGTGTTAGCAAACCAACTAGTTTATGCTAATAGCGTCATATGATTTTACAGTACACTGCAAAGTAAACACTTCAGATGCTTTTATAATCAGATCCTTCTGAAAATGAGCTACTCATAAAGATTATCTTCACGTTCAAAAATAACTAAACTTACCTAAAGAAATCAATTACAAGAAACAATTGTATTAATTAGCACCAGCTGGAAGGATAAGAATGTTTACACAATATATAAATGGAATATAGCTAATTCCCTCCAAAGATTTATAACTTCAATGCCATATTTAAATTTGTTATTGGAGTGAAACAAAAAAGTAAAGGGTGTATTTTAACCCTTAGAAAACCCATCCCTGCTATAATAAGGCTCCTGCACTTCCATAACAAAATCCGTTTGTCACCAGTCTATTGGTTTTGTTCTACCAGTAGAAAACCAGTTAAATGACAAACATGTGTTCAATAATCCTATTGAGCGCATTCAGTAATCTAAGCTAAACTTTTTATGTAGACAATCAAGAGAAAATGTTGTTCTAATAACATGAAACATTTTAGAATATGACATTTCCTTGTGTCCATAATGCAGACCAAACACAAGAAGGACGACAGAGATCCTCAACTCCTACAACACAGGTACACATATTTTTTAAACCTTTCAGAGCACACGGGTCAAAGTAAATGTTTCATATTTTCCCCGACATTGCTAAGTATATATCTGACTGTGTTTGCAGGAAACAGTTGAAGTGTCAGTTTGCACAACTGACCAGTCACTGGTCTACAGCGTCCTGGACTTCCCAAAGAGACCCCCATCAGCTGTTGAGTTGGGCTCCAATGAGACAGAGTACGCCACAGTCAGCTACCTCCCAGAAAAGAAGCTGAGGCCCAACACCAAGAAATGAACGAATGTAAATCTTCAGATCTTTTTCAGTTTCAGTAAAAGACTTTAATACCCCAGAATCTAATAATATATTTCTTGTATGTATGATAAATTGTGCTTTGACTGTCTTTACACATTTTGCAATATTAGTCAGGGGAACCAGTTTTTGTATGAAAAACATCACTGTGTGTGTGGTGATCAGCACACATAAATGGCAGGAGTTACGGTATACAAACTACAAATATCAACCTCACTCAACTATTTCCTCGAACCAAGTAGATTTGTTTCTGGTAAAACTGGCAAAATTTGATCTTTATTTTATTGTTATGAGAAACTAGCTCAACTACAAATATGCTTGAAATAATGTTAATGCATCAAAATGGTGTTCTTCATATAACTGATGAAATATCGCCCACTCCATGCAGAAACAGACAAAAATTAGCTGGGAGCCGGAGCAATGAGTAAAAAAAATAAATAAACACATTCATAAAATCAACTGTTATAGCAGAAACATAACCTTGAAAAGATTAGAAACCTTGAAATTAGAAACATTGAGAAAAATCAATTTAGTATCTTTGTTCAATAGGAGGTTGGGATCCCATTTAAAAAAATTAATAGCACAATTGTTGACACAACAATACTTTATACAGCAACTCCCTTTTACCAACAGGAAAGCATTTAGTATTCTGCTATAAAATTTCACAAAGTAAAACATGCAGGGATAGGGACCTTTGACCTTTTACATCTGCACAGTTTGTCTCTTAATAATGCAGAATACAGATTCTTGAGTCGTCTCTTTAGTTCACCAGACAAGCTTTCAATGAAATATAAGACTGAAAATGCCATGGAAGAAGATTGATTTTGTGGCTGTTTAACGATTTCTGTCGTGATTCAGCCATATGCTTTTGAAAATGTTTCTAGTAAAAGAACTGCTTCAGCATTCTGGCAGAGTCCACCGGATATTTATTGATATCTTCTTGTACAGGAGTCTAGTGTATTGGAGCAGGGATGCATTCAAACGTTGCAAGACAGTAGCACTAGCGGACTGGAGTTTACGACCTGTATTGTCTCTAGCGTTGGCAATTATTACTAAGTGTTTATAACGTCTTGCACTCTTGCTACATGTTCCAAGCTTCTGGAGGAAAAAGAAGCATACAGCATCCCACATCATCCATCATGCTTCTTAATTACGTAATAATCCCCTTGTATTTATTGGCAATAAGCACTTGGCTTGAAGTGGTTCAATCTTGGTATCGTCTGACAGAGTTCCCCTTAAAGTTCCTGCTGCGTTAGGCAAAAACATGTTTGTGTTTTCTGACGTCACTTGCAGATAAAGGATTAACACGTAGATAAAATCTTGTGGTTATCTGGGCACTGTCTTTGCTGCAGCTCTGAAACAGTGAGCTCTGAAATAAGAGATTTACTTCTATGGCATGTTCTCTTGCTGTTTGCATTTGTAAGAGTCACAAAGAGCTGGGCTTCTTGGTCCTGTCATAAGCATACCCCGAAAAATAAGAAGACATGGAGGAGAGATTAAATTTTATAAGAAAATCTATTTGAGTTTATTTACTTTTATTTTCACATTGTTATTGGGATATGCAATAATACAATAGTAATATTTCCTAGCATGGGATCCTTACTATCTTTATTAAATGTGTAAAATTAAAGGTTAGGTTTTATACATTTTCAGCATAGGGTCACATTTCTGAGAAAAAGCGGGAAATTTATTTTCTGGTTGTTGGCACATCTTTAACTGGTGTGCCAATGTGTGCGACGGTCACTGCAGTAGATACTTGTTCATAGTTTTTTCTTTGATCCAGAAAACATCGGACCTAACGATGCAAAACAATATCTATCAATGGCTGGCAACACATTATTAGTTGTTTGTTAACGGGTAAAGACAAAAAGGTGGAGTCAGACCCCTGAAATTATTTTAAATTCAAGCATACCAGGAAAACCAACAATGCAGATATCTGGCTCTCCTAAAACATACTGAATCTCTTAATGTAAACACAAAACTATAAATACTTTTGATTTTAAGACCTCGTTAAGGATTTGTAGACATCCAATCTAAAAGTCAGTAATTAAATCCCTTTTTCATCAGTGGTATCTACAGCGTTTTTTCACCGTTTTACTCACCACCTCAAGGGCTCCTGGGTAAAATGAAACCATTTTAAGAACACAATCCAAGTGTACAGAATCAAAGATCAGCCTTGTCAGCTTTAAAAGTGTGAGTTTCCACTGCTCCTCTGTATCCACAGCAGTTTGTACATATGCAGCCACAATCTGACACTATCTTACTGTTATTTTCCCCTAGGACGGTCTTGAAAGTTCTCTGATCCCTGGTGCTAATTTGCTTATCTCATTTTTGTGAATCGCTTTGTCATATAGTGACTGCTGTTGTGGATGTGTAATGATACTCATGCGTTAGTGGAAAACAAGTAAGTGGACCATGAATCCAGGATATTGGTTGTTTTTCAGAAGGGGATGTATGTGGTCTCAAAAACTGCAGCTAAAGCATTTGTTTTTTTCTTCTTGTTCATGGGAGATTTTTTTTTCTCTTACGGCTACAATAAACTCAAGTAGGACAGTGAGAATGTATTCCTAGTTTTGTAAAGCTCAGTTTTTCAAACTGCCTTTAATAAAGCTGCTGTTTCCAATAATCTGAACCTAAATGTGTGTATTTTTGAAAATCAAATCTAGGCATTTGCAGTTGTGTTGTCACGTTTTCAACCTGATTTGCTTTTCTGAGAAAAGCCCTCATGCTGCTGCCCGTGAGGCTGCAAACATGGCTACAGGTGCAGATGCTTTTTCATTTGTCAATCATCTGAAACTTTCAGTGTCAGTCAGACAGGCTGAAGTCAGACCTGCAAATGTGTCTTTGTTGATGTAATAGTAACATAATGAAACTATAAGTGAAAAACACCTAAATGATTTTTATGTCAATGAGAGGAAAAAAAGTTTGAGGTATCTTTTTCCTGTGTTTTAGTCAATATCTCTGCTGCACTATAGCATCTCACACTTGGGGGGTGAGAGGTTGAAGAAAGTGGACTTGATAGGCTAAACTTCTGCTTTGAGCTCCATATTTTGTATTGAACTTTTTAACGTTTCCTTTAAGCAGTTTTAAACTGGTTTTTGAGTACATACATTAAAACTCAGAAAACTGGATTGCTTTAAAGCGATAGCATTAATTTCTGAAGTGGACTCCTGACACAGGCCCTGCACACTTATTAACATCATTGGTGAAGATATGTAAAAACACGTTGCAGACTATTTTGCTAGAGGAAAAGTAGGCTTATTTTTTACTTTCTGATGGATAACTATGCTCTTTGATATGATGACATTCAGATTGGGCATTTTATTGACAAAAAATCCAGTAGGTGATAAAATAAGTGATTTTGAAGAGCACTTCATAACCTCTCTCAAGTATGGTGTGTTTTGAATCTGTTTTTCTTCCAAATTTCCTGGAATCTTGCATTTGCAAACTCTCTGAAATACCAGAACATAAAAAAAAATCTGATAGCTTCTGCCAGAAGACTGAAAATGGATCATCACTGGATATTTTAGCAAGATCTATAAAACATGTGGCAAAATAATTGCCAAAATGAGAAAAATGTCAGTCTTTTGATGTCAAAAGATGCTAGAGATATACCCCCCAAAATCTGTCTAAGATGAGTTGCAAAATACTTCAGATCTTTATTTGGTGAAATATTTTTCAAAAACAATATATTTAATTTTTGTTCCACTTCATTTTAGTCTATAATGCAGGGATTAGTAGCCATGAAGTGAAAACGTTCAAGTGGTTTGAACTATTTTGCAGGGCATTGTACATGAAGCCACAAACACGGCTGCTTCAGTTTAGAGGAGCACTCCATGCAGTAACTTCAATTTTAAAGAAACAAAGCGCAAATATTTTTTGTTTATTCAGCAGTTTCGACAGAAAGATTTGACAGATAGTCAATTTTAGTGGCTGAACTGCTGCCCTTCCTCCACTTGGAAATAAAGACGCTTTGTTTTCTGTTTGTGTGCATGCTGGATGCTGCACTCTATACACCGACAAAAACAAATGATGTGCCTGCACTTTGCTCAAACAACACAACGCCCACCTCTGTTGTATATCAAGGTTTCTCATAAAAAAAAGCCTGATCTCACTTCACCATAACTGAACTGCTGCATTTTCTCAGCCGAGCAGCATTCAAATCATGAATATGTGACACTTCCTCAGTCAAGCTGTTCATCTTGCTGCTTGTTTAAGTCGTAACTAAGAGGATAGGATGTTAAAGTTTTTGTTTATAGAGGGCATATTTCTTTTTGGGTGATAAATCTTAATACATTTTCCTTTTAGTTGGCGCTTTTATTGGTTGCATGGAAAGATGTTTTCATCTCACCAGAGAACCATCATGAAAACGCATATCAAGGTTACCATCAATTGATTAAAGTGCTTATAGTTTTGTGGCTGAGTAGGTTTTTTGACAGTTTTCATTTTATGGTTGAATTTTTACATACATGACATTGGTGGTTGGTCACATTACCATTAAATAATGGCTGCCCTTCGACAAGCTATCGTTTGCTTTAACAAAAATATTTTGAGTTACCCAATCAGAGGTTAATAAAGTCATGGCATTATCATCCGGAATTTACCAAATTGTCATTATACTTAAACTTCAAATTTAAACACTATAATAAAAACTGGTCTCTCCTGTTAGTCAGAAGATAAAGATTATTTAAACTGATCGCCATCAGGAAGTGGTATGATTTAATCTCAGACAATGAAATTAAAAGTTCATGTATCTGTTTTGCATAAGACAATAAAATGGTCATGCATCTTTTTTGATGAAACATTTGGTTTTAACTGGCTTTGCAATATTTAAAATAAAAGCAAGTTGAAGAAGGCACCTTGTATAAGGTTAAATCCTTATGTGACACCAGAATTATGCAACTTCCATGTAGTAAATTTGCAAGGAAATTTGTCAGGATTTTTCTCATCCTGCCATGGTTCATCCCGCTCTCCTTGTCATGATTTGGTGTTGGAGGTGGTGAAAGAGAACGCAGACAGACCCAGGATGAAGTGATGATGATGATTTTAATGATGATAGTTTGCTCAAACAGTCCACAAAGAGCAGGCAGCACAGTGAAATAAAAGCTAAGGCTAAACACTGTTAGCAACTGTTCTAGTAGGAAGACTGACACCGTGAGCAGATGCCGACACAGGACTAGACCATGACAACTACAAACAACTGACTGAGACAATGCGACTTACTTAGACAAGGAAGGACAACAAGGACCCAAAAAGAGGCAACAGGTGGACTTAAATCCACAGGGAGACAATCAAGGGGCAACGAGGAACAGGTGCAACAAATCAACGAGTAGACAGGACAACACAGAGACTCCACAGAACACAGATCTTAAATAAACAGAAAAACTCAAATCCCTACACTCCTGCTCTGCCTCTCCTAGTCTTGTTGGCTGTCCGATAGCCGAATGCTTCCACCTATATTATCAGTGCCTATAATGTATTGTCTTTCATCAACCAGTCTCACAGCCTTTGTGTGGTTTTCATGTCCACCTCCCTGGTTGTGTACCCAACCTGCTTTCTGCCACTTGGCCGCTGTTTGAGTTTCTCTTCCTCTAAACCAAGCTTTATACCTGAGGTCTGACTACTGTCTCATGGATTGTGGATCTGTCCTGCCCACTCTGCTTGCTTTGTTACTGAACTGTATCATTTACCAGAAATTGACACAGATCCTGTTACCATTGACTTATGGTCAAAGCTTGTATTCCCCTTACCTACGGTGAGACTTTACATTATATTAGTGTGTATAAATGCACTCAACCAGATTCTGAAGTTTTTGCACTCCCATCACAAAATCATTCCTGGTTCCAGGAGCAAATAGAGGTTTTCCCTCTACATGCTCCTGTGGGTGAAAAAGTCCAGAGTAAAGAAATACCACATCAAGGTCCGAATCTCTGAAGAAGTTGTCCAGGGAAACCATCTGTGTTGGGAAAACCAGCATTTATTGTTTATGCAATTCATTCTCATCAATCTACTTTCTTCATAGAGTCTGTTCACAAACCTGACCCAAGGATGCTGTTGCTGTCCAGTTTGCGCATTTTTATTGCTGGAAATAAAATCCATTCAACCTTTCCTGGACTGTTGTTTCACTATGGGTCCAAGTCATATGGAACTCACGGCATAACACATTTTAGTTTGTCATTTTAAGTCTTAAAGATATCATGATTGAGCAGCTGCTCAATCATAATATTCATGCCACCAGATCCTGGTGGCAAGGAGAACATTTTGGACTCTTCATAAGGGAAAAACTTTTAAGGCAGTTTATTTCCGGTTCACCACCAGGTCATTTGCTAAGGTTTTGAGAAACTGAAAACAGCCATCATTGATTTTCAAAATATTTCTGGTGTGGCTGCATAAATGAAACAATATAAATACTAAAAATGAGATGTGAACACAGATCTGCATGTTAGAACCCTAACAGGCAATGAGTAGACATTCTCAACAGGATTTCCCTTAGTGGACTGTTGAAATCAAATTATTTATTTGTGTTTAGACCATATGAATCTGGTCAAAATATAATACTCACTTACTGTTTCTCTTCCCTGTTGGTGTGAAATTGACACAGATCCTGTTTTCAACTTCACACCAGAAGAAAGTGCAAAAAGTTACGAGTCTAAAAATGGAAAGGTTTCAAAACTCAATTGGGGAAATCACTCATTTGCTCCGCATAACTCAAAATATTTTATACACCTATATGTTTCCTCCTCAGAGCGTGTTCCCATGAACTGAAACTATAACTGACTAATGACTCTAGCTGCACAAACCCTGCATCTGGAGTGTTTCTTTTTTTCCAGCCAAACCGGAGCGTTGATCTGTTTGACTACATTTTTGCTGTGCATAGATGTTTTAAACCGCAATACAATTAAACTTCTTCATGAAACTGAAAGGGACAAAAGTTCACTGGGTTATAAAAAAATACCTCCTCTACTAGAGTTTTCCATATAGCTTCTTGCATTATTTATTTGCAAACTTATTTTATTGGCACTACATGGGAAAATGGAGACCCCATAATATAAACTTGTCTTGTTTCTTATTCTAAGTTTTTATTTTTTTGTTTTGTCACTTGCTTAGAATTTGGAGATTTAGCTTATGGCAGGTTCACTTCATGGTATTGTTCAGCTTTGTGAGGGGACATTATCAGCACCAAAGGCAAAATTATAACACTTTCCTAAAAAGAAACGTGCCTCTCCACTTTGCAAACTTTCCTTTTATTCCTTCAAGGAATCTATTAACAGGAAAATGATATATAAAAATATCACTGATCCTTTTGGTATCCTCCTATTGAGGAATTTCAGTGCAATTACTCAATAAAAATAGAAAACTGCAAAAATCAGAATTAGTTATGTCTATGTTTAAGCATTAGTTGGCTCTTAATCAGTTTTAGTTCTTTCATTCCACTGATGAATGAAAAAACAACTTTTTAAATGTCTTGGTATTTCCTGGGTACAGTTCTCCATTCATATCTGATAAAATGTAGAGTCAGTCATATTATCAGATTGTGGTCTGGTCATTGCCTGTTCGGGTCCTCAGGAGTAAAGCAGAGCCCATATATGGAGGCCTTAGTCCTCGACACGGCTATCTCAGATACGAGTGCTGGCCTGATGATCTTTGACGTTTGTCTTCCCCCTCTTTTACAGCCCACTTTCCTGTCTAACCACTCTCACATAAAGGCCGCTAGAGCCAATAAAACCTTCAAAGAAAAGAATAGCACTTATCCAAGCGAATAATATTTACAAGCATAAAGAACGGAGCATAAGAATAAATGAAGAAACGAAATACAAGGGATAAAATATATACGTGGAAATCTTTAAAGCAACACTAATGAACTGCATGTGCCAAGATCTGTTGAGCAATAACAAATGGTTACAAACATAAGTGAAACTCCAAAAGTCAAACATCTAGACGTACATTTACGCATAAATACATTGCCTCCTATGCAATTGTGTTTCTGGTTCCTTTAAGAGCTTTTTAGACTCATTTTCCACCCATTGTCTCTTCCTCCTGTGTGTTGCGTACATTACTTCTTATCAGACAGAATAAGAAAGCGTAGACATTTGTACATCTGTCTTCATTTTCAAGTGAGGGTGTGTCCAGAGAGGTATCTGATATTTTTGTTAAATGTGCTCAATTACACTATAAATGAGATCTGCAAAATAACTTTTCTTGGATTTATGTGTACAGTTTCAAACATTTCTTCTTTCAAGCATGCTTGAGGAGAAAATCTGCTATAGATTTTGAAAGCAAGGCCTTTAGTTCCCATTGTATTACCTGTCCTGACCACTGATGTTGAAACCTTTAACCATTAATTTTTGTCAATGTTAAGGAATGACCAATTACATACTGTGCCAATTGCTCATTTTAAATGGTAACATATTAGATTAAGCTGTTAAATGTGTTATTTTATTGGGTTTGAATGAAATGTTCTGCTTTATTGTGACATTGCTATGATTTACTGTCTTTAGTACCTCCTTGATTCTAATTGTGAACCCTTCACGCCGTGGTAACCCTCATCATGAATATACTTTCTTGCCAAAATTATCATTATTGTCTTCTCATGTCATAATATTAAGCAATAAAAGCAATTTATTATTCCTACTTCCCTCCAGTTCATGTAACTGAGTGTTATCATGAAGCATTATAATGAGTGTCAATTTCTGTTAAATCTTCATTTTTTTTCCCTTTTTTCCTTCTTGAGGCCAGTTCCTCATTCTTATATCTTAACGAATATTGCAAAGGGTTTTTTCCCATTGTTATTTAGTCACAATTTTCATATTTTCCCCAATTTTTCAGCAGAACAAGGCAGCTGGTTTCTTTTCACACCTTTGAAATTCTCCCCACAACCCATAAACGTAAAAGATTTTAAGGCGCAAATAACAAAAAAAAGTGTAAATTTAAGTTGATCTACTATGAAAAGGTTTAACTGCAGAGCTAATAAATAGATTCAGGAGCAGTATCTTAATATAATGAGAAACTTATAACAAGATGCAATGTTAACATATGACTTACGACTTGTTGAAAAGACATAAAGCAGCTTCCTCTGCCTTTCCATTGTCTTACAAAGTGTCTTCTGGACAGAACTCAAACATCCAGTGAGGTATGAACTTTTTTTTATATATTATGACCCATCTTGAATTTATACCAAACTTTTTCAGGTGTAACAGCCACACCAAGATCTTTGCACTAGAGGTGCAGTCACCTACTCATACATGGATTGGTAAGTAACCTGGGATGAAGTACCTTGTCCAGAGGTTCATCAACATGTAACTGAAAAAAGCTGGAACTGAACCTACAAGTTTCAGATTGCAAGATACCTACTCATCACACTCAGTCAAGTGTTGCTCACTTTTACCTTCCAATTAGACCTTTTTCTTAAAAAAAAAATCCTGTTACCTGAGTACATCTGTATTTAGTGTTGCTTGGATACAGATGTTGCTTTTGTAAGATAGAGTGAAAACATTCCTACATAATACAGAAAAAAAAACAAACAAAAAAAAACAAATATGTATTGCTGGGGGAAATGTACTAAACGTTGGGTAGTTTTCAGCTCACAAAACACCTCTTCTTACCTAAAGTTGAGACTGCCCTCTGGTGGGAGTAAAGCACACTACTAATGATTTTCAAAACGCTCCATAAATTAACTCCCCACAAGGTGGAAGCATTTTGTCATGTAAAATATAAATTTCAGAGATGAAGTTTTAGGGGAATCCATCTACCCAGCCATGTATTTTCTTTCAAGTTTATCCCTTAGTGAGACCACAAGGGGTGCTGATGCCTATCTCCAGCTGTCAACGGGCGAGAGGCGGGGCCACGCTGGACAGGCTGCCAGTACGTCACAGGTTTTAGGGGAGTCAATTAATTCAGCAGATATGTGTGTGTGTGTGTGTATATATATATATATATATATATAGATATATAATCCATTCTTTGCCTTTTATACATCACAACATTGAATCATTTGATACCTGGAAAGGATTTTATTGTTGAGGACACAATAAAAAATTAAAATTAACTATCAAAACAAATATCTCTCTAACTAACTCTCTCTTGGCATGCACAGCGACGTGAAAGCAAATTTAACTTAGGAGAAAGAACATTTATAAACTAAGGCAGTGTTTTTCAACCCTGGATCTCAAGGCACTCTGCCCTGCATGTTTTAGGCATTTCACTGCTTCAGCACACATGATTTCAGTTGATGGCTGATTAACAGGCTTTTGCTGAGATCCAATCATCTGAATGTTTTGTACCTGTGATCTGAATGGGTGTGCTGAAGCAGGGGAACATCTAAAACATGCAGGTCATTTTGCCTTCAGGATCAGGGTTGGGAAACACTGGACTAAGGAACACAGCTATGAGTGGTCAGAGATAAAGATGTGAAAAAGTTTAAATCAACATTAGAATGTGAAGGAATAACATAAGGTTTGGTTATCTCTGCTCATCATCCAAAAACTGGAACCAAAACCTACCCAGACATATCCATCTTATACAGGCCAGGCTAGAAAAGCATTAATATGGGATGCAGCCAAGATGCCTGCGGTAACTCTGAGGAAGGAGAATAATTGGAAAAACTGTTGACAGGGGAAACTATTACTTTCTTCACTTTTATGGAAGTGTTGGAAGAAGAAAAGGTATGCTTTTTGGTGAAACCATAAAAAGTAATTTGCAGTTTCCCATGAGCCTTGTAGGAGACACGGTAAGGGGTTGCATCATGCTGTGGGGAAAACATTATGCAGTAAAGGACAGGAAAAAAAGAGAATATGTATATTTTTTCTTAACTTTAGCAGCAACCTCTGGTTAACATTTTCAAAATGGTTCCAACTAGAGTAAGTAAAATGTAATTGCCTGATAAAATAACGCATTTGTATGAATTACTTCGAAGAGAGCAACCCTTATTAAAAAAAAAGCAGTTTGAATTCTGAGTTTGACTCCTCAAATACAGTCTCTCTCTTCAAAGCTCTTTTTGTGACAAAATCAGCATGGACCCATCTGCAATTACATGAAACAACTAATGTTGAATACATAGCTAACACAAGCTGTCAGCTGCTCCTCTGAGTGCCTCAAACATGCAAACCCTATTCTGACCTGCTGCTGAAACTGCAACTCCAACCATCTCTTAAGGATTCTTTCAAATGAAATCTCTTTGATCAGTGCAAAACTGTAGGACACTAACTGACTCCACTTAACTCATATAATCCACAGGTGCCAAACTCCAGTCCTGGAGGGCCACTGCCCTGCAATGTTTAGACGTGCATCTGCTGCGCCACACCAGAATAGAATAATTAGGTCATTAGCAAGGCTCTGGAGAACTTATCTACACAAGAAGGAGGTAATTAAGCCATTTTATTCCAGTGTTTTGTACCTGTGGAACATCTAAAAACTGCAGGACTGGACCTTGAGGACTGGAGTTTTACACCTCTGATATAATCAGTTCAATGTTTTCACATTGCTCTAATTTTGATCCACCTCCTCCTCACATGCTGACCCAGTTCTTAGACTGACCTGGGACCAGTTTATTGAGATGGAATCTGTTTGTCACTCTCCTGTAAAGATTTCAGTCATGAATAACCTGATACTGATTGAACATCAGGTATTTTCATAGCAGACATCCTTGGCCACCTTTTGTAACTAGAGCATTTAAAGTTATGTATTCTGCATCACTTTTATTTTAATTTTTTTTTAGAACAGTAAAGCCTTCTAAAACATTTTTTTTTTTATCCGAAGTAAATCAATACAGCAGTAGAAATAGCATGGTGCTTTACATTTTAGAAACTATAAAATGCTGCTTGTCCACCATCACCAGAGTTTTTTCCACCTCACTGACACACACATCATGTCCCTGCCACCTTAACCACTACATTTTCAGTTTCTCATAAGTATCACTGAAACTGTGGGTTATCTGGTCAGTTCAACGGTTTCTATTTTTGCAAGCAACTTTTTAAAACAAACATGTAGAATCACCGGGTGTGAAACTTCATGGCCAGGAAATGGGGAACAGAATGAGGATCCAGTTTGGGGAAGAGTCACAGGAAGATGCCACTTCACACATCACAATGTGAGATGACGCTTGTTAAGTCCCAGAAGCTCCTCAAAAGGCTTCTGTCTTACCGTAAGCACAAATTCTGATAATTACACTTTGTGGTCTACAAATCACACCAAGAACAATAGACTATTGTATTTTCTTGTTGAAGTAAATGTAAACATTGTGTCAATTCCAATATGTTGAACGTTCAGTTGCTTAAAAATAAAGTCCCTAGTTTTCTAAGTGGGGTTATCTGGAGAGGGTTTGAGCAATCAGTAGATAACTGTGTGAATGAAACTACTTTGTACCAGCTGGAACATTTTAATGTTGATAGTTACTCAGGGCAACGTCAAGTCCACATTTTATGATATGTTAACAGTATCATGTGAAATATGTTCTGCAACAGGCACCCTGAGTTAAAATTAGCTATCTGAAGGGAGAGGTAATAAGCTGTAAAAACCCACAAAATAAAAATCATTTCAAAATCTATTAAAGCTCAGGATTTGAGCTCAAATTGCTTTAGCATCAGATCAATTTGACATGTCTGTTTGAATCTGTTGTATTGTCTTCACTCATAAAAGAAAACGTTTCCATCGGTCAGTCTTATGGATGAAGTATTTTTAGGACATTTTAGTATTTTTCTCTGAGTTAGTATTTATTTAGAAGCAATGCTCATTTTAATTAAAAGAATTCAACTGGTAATAAACAAACAATGCAATTATTTTTTCTCTAAATCTAAAGGACAATGGGACTAACTCTAATTACTGTTTAAATACAAACTTCTATGAAGGATGAGTTTATACCTAGGAAGATCTTAAGAAAAAGGATTAAATTACGTAAAAGACTATAAGAACATCATGGGAAAGAGGCTTTTGAACATAAAATTCTAGATTATATGCCTAAGCATAATCTGAAGGATAAGATTTTAATAAAACAAAATGTTCAGAACTAACTTTGATCTGTCAGCTTCCAGGACAAGAACCACCAAAGCTGGTACTGGGAAGATTGCCTTATGTCATAACCCTTTGAGGTCTCTTGGATCAAAGTTTGTCCTTTCCCCTTAGTTGATCATTTCAATTGGGTTTTCATTTTTCTTCATTGCCTCATCCTATAAGCTTGCTTGTTTTATTTGTTCATTTCTATGCCTCTAGATATTTTGAAAGCTAAAATGGTGTCAGTTTAAATTACATAGCAATTCTCTTCAGTAAGAGACTGATTGTAGAAAGTGTCTGTTGAGGCCTAAAAATTTTGAGGTGCGATCTCCCACATGTTCATCCATTGAGTCTGTATATTTGCTTTATTCTTGCAAGGTTCAAAGGACTGGTGCCTTTCTCCTGAGGCCAAGAGGCAGGGTTCATTATGGACCGATTTTAGGCTGTAGACACACATGCAGGATGTATGCAGGATAAAGAAATTAGAACCAGAGCCTTCTTCCTGCAAAGCAGCAGTTCTACTGTGAAGCAATTGGTTACACAGAAACCACAGATAAAAAGCAAGATTTTCTACATGTAGTATTTTGGCCGACACTAAATGTTGCCTCAGTATGACCAGTTAGACACAGCAAATGAAACTGACAAGTTGTCAGCCACCGCTAAGTGACAAGTGTTATGAGTAAACAGACTCTAGGTGTAGACCAGTCACACCTGAGGTACTGTGATGGTTTTGGCTTCCGGATATTTTTAACATTTGTCAAGCTGTAGCTCACACAAACAACAAAGATCTGGGTTATACATCACATCAAAGGCATAGAGATACCAGCAACATACAATGCTGAAGCATTAACATTGCAGTTTGAACATTTTCAAGTTAAGCCTATGACATTGTAGGTGACATTTATTGATGTCTTATGGCACAATATGGATGATAAAAATTTGTCATGAATTGCAAATTTGTAGATGGACCAAAATGCAGACTGGAGCTGGGAGCATGAATAATGTAGAAGAATTTCATGAAAAAATAAAGAACAACAACTTCCAAAAAAAAACACAAAAAACATGGAGACACAGAAAATGCAGTGAGCCAGAGGAGAACAAACACCACAGGAATCCAGGAAATAAAGAACAGCATAGAAACTACAGGAAGATAATAAAAAGGAGTGTGACAGAAGTGTTAAAGTACTGGGAGTGTGAATGAGGGACTATGGCCCAGGGCTGATTAGCTAACCGATTGAAAGTGAGAGGGGAGAGAAAGAAAAAGCGGCACAGGGGGCAAGGGAGAGTACACAAGGCTTTGGGAAATGAATCTAACACTAAAGAATAACTAGACCTAAGAAACATAATAAAACTAGAGAAACAAGAAATAACTAGACACAAGAAATAATTATAAATTAGAAACATTAAGGAAGGACTGAACCAAAGCATAACAGAAACATGGCTGATTCAATCAAAGAAAGTTAACTAAGGAGCACAGAAAGTAAAAAAAACCTAAAACCAGCTCAAGAAACCAAGATGCTGATAAAATTAAGAAGCCTAAGTTTTTCTTGACTGGTAAAATATGGGAGTGATCTTTTCATTCTTGTAATAATAAATGTTTTGATACTTGTATAAAACATCAAAATATGAGATGACAAGTTGGCAGGTGATAAAACTGAAATTTTGGATGAATAACTAAGAAGTAAAATGTTAAAATGGAAGATATGTCCTATCCAGTTTTGAAGCTAATTAAAAAACAACTAAAGGTAATTTTATAAACTTTTATTAACTCAAAATATTGTCTCGAAAATGGTTCTGCTCCTCCACTTTTGCACAGCTTACTTTCTGCAAAAGTTAACATTCTACTGTCATATTTTCATACATTTAAAATGCTTTCTCTTTAGTTTTCATTCAAATAAGCTGTGCAATTTTCTTGGCTTGTTGCAATGCAACACATTCCCTGCAAGGGAGCCTCTGTCACTCAGCAGTCAGACAGGATGCAAAGAAAAGGTGGTGGTCTGCACAATGCATCAGTTCTTATGAAAGGAAGTGACAATCAGGTCCTACTCAGACCACGTTTCTCCATGTTTTAGGAAACTGAAACTGTGTTGCACAAACGATGTTTAACACAACACTTTTGTTGTCTCTTATGCTAAATCTTATTTTACAGTTAACTGAGATCTCCAGAAAACCCATTTAGCACTTTGCATAACATAATAGAGCCCTTTTATATTGTTTCCTTATATTGTTTCTTTTCCAAATTGGTGTACTTTGTTACTATTGTAGTTTTGAGCATTTCTTTTTCAAAGATTCTTATCAGTAAAAGAGGAAAAATGCCACAATTGTCCTTGATAGCACTATCTGATGGAGAAAATAACTGTTCAATTAACTGAAATCATGAAGCCAAAAACTCTTTGACCTAGATGATTTACACAGTTTCTCAGATTCTTACCCAAATTGAGAAAACTTGGTACTTTCCCCCTCCTTTTAATAACTCAATTAGGTGTGCAAGCAGCTCTCTATGTGACACATCATGCTACATGTAGGTGTCTATAATCTTCTACTGTAGTTTCCCCAATAATTGCGCCACTATTGATGGTAAGCGTAAACAGAAAAATAATTGTAGGGAAATGAGCATAGAAAAAAAATCAAGAAAAGACTTCAAAGAGTCACTACAATGTATGTCTGCAAGGGTGACGAACACAAGCTCCCCCCACCCCTGACTCGTTGTGGTTTTGCTCTAACTCATATAAGTTGAGATGTGAAAAAGTGACGTTTCTGGGAAACACAAACCAGTTACTCGAACAGGTTGGCTTCATGGGCTCTCCTAAACTCAGTTATGATCATCTTTCTACTTTACCTCATGGAAACTTTTCAGCACTTGAGTTCACTAAATGGATACGTGATATTTCTGCTCCTTGCAACAATCAGCAAAGGTAAACTCATTATTTTATTGTCTCTAACGAGTCATTGTTAAACTTTTATTGACAGCAAAGTGATTCCTGGATAATAATCTTTCAAATGAAAGTGACAAATCAACTAAAGTAAAAATCAGCCGCAGAACATTGGTTAGCTTATCAGCATTATGTGGTTTGTACTAGCAGGTGACATCCGCTCAGCGCTGTCTGAGCTGCCTCAGTGAAGACCTACTGATCAAATTCAAACCGATACCTAACCTGTTATCCAGATGCTGGTTTAAAGTCACTTTAGGATTTCTGTTCAAATTCACTTCAAATTCTCCTAGGAAGAGGAAAAAAAAATCTATTTTATGGTGAATGTTATGCCACAAAAATGTTCAAGTGGATGTGCCTAAAAAAGAAAAGGGAAAGGAAATACAATTACACAAAAATCTACAACAAGCTGCAACAAAAAACAAAAAAAAAAACATACCACTTAATCAAACTGATCATTTTTCTGTTTGCTCAGACATTAATTTCTTGACCTAAATAGATGTATAACACTATTTTCTCCCAAGGGTCAGCATGTGAAGCTCCTTCCAGTCCTCTGTGCTTCCGACAAGACGAAGACAAGAATGTTTACATCTGTGAATGGGATTTCAACACCAATGAAACAGAAGTGACATTTGACTTTTACTTTAAGTGAGTACTGCTCAGTGTTGAAGAGGCAGATTTTGTAAACAGAACTCCTAAAAGAAAAGTTGAGCAGCATGAAGATGAACTCCTTTCAGTTCTCTCTAAGGACGAAAGAGGCAGGAGATAGGTCACCATTTCCTCTAGTATGAAAGTGTAATACTGCAAATTTAAATGTCATCATGAGGGTTTACCATGAATAGACTGAATGCTTTTATTTGTCAAAACATACTGAATGATTGCTAAATTGGTGCAAATGTTTTGTCCCTTGTATGATGTTTTATACTAAAAAAAACTATTCGGTTTATTATTTCATGTTGCAGCTTTGAGGTTAATCTTAGCCAGTGGTTCTCTGTAGAGTGAACTATAGAGTCATGAAATACCACATGATACAAGCGACAGTAGCGAATGGATAAGAATAATACAAACAGTCATAAAAAATAAGTGTACTCTTGTTGTTTCAGTAGGTTTAATTGGGTCTGACAAAGACTCTTGATGATTAGATCATCAGCAGTACCTGTGTATAAAAAAAAATACTTTTTGGCAGTTTACAATTTCCAATTGATCCTAGCTATCAAACAGCATAATCAAGTTCAGTTCATTATTCAACTTGTTAAAAAAATTGCATTGAATCATTGACTTGCAACATTCACTCCTTCTGGACAACTATGTAGATACATTGGGCAATCACTTGCTGCAATCCTCAAAACAAACAAACAAAAACAATCCAGACAGGTTGGATGGAGGAAGCCATGGAAAGAGGGCAGAGCAAAAAACAAAACAATAATTCAAGGGGGGGTGATCAAAAGATCACACAATTAAATTAAAAGTTCGATGAGGTCGTCCAGTAATATCCACAAAGATATTCTGGATGTAGGCTGTACTGCTGAAGGAACCCAGGAAAATATGTAGGAGGTCAGCCATGATGATGATGGGAGTCAGGAGGCTTGTAGTGCTGGAGTTCTGGAAGACTGTGGTGCAGAAGCTTGGAATTTTGAGACCATTATCATAGGAGGTCAGGAGACCTGTGACAAAGGTGCTTAAGAGGCTGTCTGGACAGCAAATCAGGAAGCCATCAGCAGAAGCTGAGGAGGGAGATTACGGAAATGGTAGGAGACTGAAAGATAACAAAGCAGGAACTTTGAGGCCAGCAACAGCGGAGTAGGAGAATCAAGAAGTCGATGACAGTGACTGAGGATTCTGAAGACTGATTCTAAAGGTGGATGAACCCAGATAATGGCTGGCGACGAAGGTGAAGGAACCTTTGGGTAGACTATACTGTAGGCCCAAGGAGAATCTTGAGACAGTGACCCATGGAGGAGCTCTGTATGCTGGAACACTTGGTGTGTGTCTGGAGCCCATTCAGGTGCTCAGGAGGCTGGCACTGAAGCCAGAGACATCCTTGGAGGACCCCAGAAAGAGCTAGGCTATCAGAGAGGAGGATAGCAGCAGCAAGGCCAGCTTCTGCTGCTGCCTTTAGATCTGTTGGGGCCACTGCAGGCTGGGCGTCTGATGGTCTGAGCCGTAGGCTGGGTTTTATGGTTTTGATACTTGACACTAGTGGTGAATCTTGGAAATGACAGCTAAGAAGAAGAGGAAAAGTGCAGATCACAGCCCGATCCCTTGGGGAAGGTGTAAAAGATCAGATAGACCCACCTCATATGGAGAGTGTGATGCGTTGGACACAGATGCAGAGCACTGCTGGTTGCACTGGTGTCCTTAAAAGAGAAGCAAAGGACCTCACGGGGAGCCAAGGCAAGAAAACAAATTGAAAAGAGTTAATGAAAGAGAGAAGCTACAGCACTAGGGAGTTTTATTGCTGACAAGGGCCAGGTAGCTTATTAGTAAAAGACTTCAGCTAAGATTCGAGACCAGACAGAGAGAATGTAGGCAAGAGAATGATGGCCCAAGAGGAGCAGAAGAAGAGTAAACATAGACCAGGAAATAGGCAAAACAAATGAAAAAGAGACAAAGAATAGAACATTGTAAATACACACAAAAAATTGTGATTGGTCAGGCTATCCACAAATAATCTGGACTATTATAGACAGAAAAATCAACGAATAGTGAGTCATAAACAGGCAGAAGTCCACTGTGGTTTGGGAACCATGAAAGAACTGGTGATATGTTTCACACAATAAGTGTAGTTTGAATGAACAAGAACCGCACAGGTTTAACACATATAACTGTTTCCTACATATGATGTTGATGAGAATTACAGTAAAAACATAAAGTTCGTGAGAATAAAAAGTGTGTATATAGATCAAATTGTGGTTTTAGTATGGCAAGTTGAATTACTCATTTTACAAACATGTATTTAATTTGATCATTTTTACGTCTCCATTTTTTTGGTAGTGACAGTTCTGAAATTGCCTCAACTTACAAAATTGGAGACATTAAGGAGAACCACATAGTGCTCGGTGAGGAAAGACTCATAGTCACTTTAAGGGTTGACATGTGGGTGGAGGCTCATGCTGGAAAATCCATCTGCACCTCACCTGTAAGATCTGGAATATTGCAACATACAGGTACTGGATGCACCAAACAACACTCAACCATGTGTTTTCATAAAATGTTTAACAATTGTTTTTCTCTACAGTTAAATATGAACCACCACAGAATATAACTGTGTCCTGGTTGAGAAACAATCTCAGCTTAAGTTGGGAGTCTAAATATCCATCTTTAGCTGAGGTCTGGTTCAGGAAATATCATACAGAATCATGGGAAAAAGTAAGGTTCATTGTTCTCTCTTTACAAGTTCCTTTGTTTTTTCATTTCTTTTAAGTTACCTATTGATTAGTTACCTATTGATTAATACTAATTTATGTTGACGTTTTCTTACAGAGACTAATGAGTTCTACCAATAAAGCTCCTAAGCGTGAGTGCACAAATATTCCTTCAGTTAGTCTTTCAAATTATATGTGAATCCCTGGATTTCTGATTATATTGTGGTTTCCTTTTCCTGCTCCCAAAACATTGCATGTTTGAAATTAAAATGTAAAATTGCCTGGGCATGGTAGCACTGTAGCCTTTTAGCAAGAAGGTTCAAATTCTGAACATGATTGACAGCACTAAGACCTTCCTCCTGGCTCTCATTGATTGCTTCTGACCAAGAGGTGTAATTCTGCAGATTGCTGTAGGACCATAGGGAGGCAGAAGAGGAGCTCCATGTTTTCATTGATTATTTGTCTCATACTATGCTGTCATGACATAGAAATAGTTTTTACAAATATTTAAAAAATATATATTCTTGATAAAAGTTACCTACTGCAGCTTTAATGTAGCTGAATGTAGCCCATCCATTTTGCTTACAAATGGATGGGTAAACAAAAAGAATATAAATAATAGTTAATTTCTTTTTATTGAAACAGAAAAACTCCTTGTTGTGAATCTGCTGAAGAATACACCTTACCAGGTTCAAATCAGATAGATGAAGAAGATAGATGCCTTTAGGCCAAATGCCTAAAGGTGGAAAACTAGCAAACATAGATAAACACCAGTCATAAAACAACATAGACATCTTTAGAAATACAAATCCATACAAACAAAATCTAAAAATTCACAATCCTGGAGAAAGCCTATAGTAAGTTAAAGTATAGTAAGTTAAAGTATAGTGATATTTGGCAGCAGCAGCATGACATAAAGGAAACAGACAATAAGCTCAATAGAAACGTGTTCCTTTAAAATTCCTACGCAAAATTTTGTGCATGTGGAACAATACCAATAACAAGTCAACAGTAATAATTAGACTGAGTCATTGTTTAAGATGATTGCATGAGGAAGTAAAGATGTTCCGCATCTGTTTGTTCTGTATCTCACCTGTGTGTGGTGGAGCCAGGGTTGGTCCAGGTTGTCCATGATGGATGACAATTTGTTCAGTATCCTCCCCTCCTTTATAGTCTCACATGCAGTTCAACATCAGTTACTCATTCAGACCCAAATCTGATTGCTTGAAATAGGCACCAATATTAAAACAACTGTAAATTCCACCATCCTTTACAGCTTGAATCCTATTTAATTCACAGCTTCACACAGCAACAAATTTTATTAAAACTCCTGAAATATCAGTTTGGTATTATTTAATAATCAAAATTGTTGTAATTTGTACATACTAATGTATGTCATTAGTAATTACAATGTTGAGATCTTGGTGATTAGTTGATATTGTAGTTGATGTTGACGTTCTGACCCTATTCAGGGCATGGTTTCTCTTTCCACGTTTAGGTTTCATGTTTTGTTTGCATCGCTTGTGGTTTTTTTCTTTTGAAGTTCAGTACTGACCTGTATGTGTGTGTGTGATAAGCTCTACATTTAGAGACCTAGTTGCCTTTCAGCTGGGTTGTGTGTTCTCATTTAAGGTTGGCTATAGTTACATGATTTATTTCTCTGGACACCTTCATACAAAAATCAGCATTTTTTTAGTTCAAGTAGAACAAACATAAAACAAAAATCACCATGTAATGTGCAGCTCTGAAAGAAATGACTCCTGTTTTTTCCACAGGGGTTTCATGTTTTTACAATAAGAAAGAAGTATGATTAATCAGTCATCCATTATATCTTTGGTGTGTCATTATCTTTCATCTGAGATGTGCACTCCTGTTGTATATGGACTAATAACTTACATGCAAAATTCAGATATCTGAAAAGCAAATGAGGAAACTATAATGTATGTTAGAACTGTTGCATTGCAGCTTGAGGTCTCAGGTTCACGTTCTGGCCTCTTTCTTCATGGTGTCATGCTTAGTGGTGTTGCGCTTGGACCAAGGCCCAAACAGGAAATCTGATAGTTTGTCCTGAATAGTTTAACAAATAAAAATGGAACAACATACAGAAATTGGTTTGTGGCACAACGGGAAAACATTGAGGAAAACACAAAAGAATAGGAAAACACATCAAAATATCAAATACAGAAGTACTGAAAATTATGGAAGGAGTTAGCAATGGGAAAAGAGACAAGGGAGCTATAAATATGATGAGAAAGTAGTGGAGAGCACTATAGGAACCAAAAATGTAATCATAGGCAGTGAAGAACAATTGAGGAGTGAATGGGAACTGTGTGTTACCTTGTGATGGACTGGGAACCTGCCCATGGTGTAACCTACATCTTGTTTAATCATTTAATGGAGATAAGCACCAAGCGGTGCATTTATGCAAATCGGATGCACAGAGGAGCACATAGAAAATGGATGGGTAAACAAAAAGACTACAAATAATAGTTAATTTCTTTTTATTGAAACAGAAAAACTCCTTGTTGTGAATCTCCTGAAGAATACAGCTTACCAGGTTCAAATCAGACAGAGGTCCATCGAGGCTGAAAACCCGCTGTGGAGCAGTTGGTCACCAGTTGTAATAGTTCCTGCAGGTAAACAGATGTAATTCCCTGCTTCCTTTTAGTACAGCTGAAAACTATAAGCATACATCTAAGCTTTTAAGTCCTACAAGGTACACACAAAAATCATACATACTCATTGAATCTGCACAAGTGCATAACATTGTACCCACAAACACAGAACTTTTCTGTAGATATAAAATGAGCTATAACAATTACTCTAACCTCAAAATTTCAATGGTTATATTATCTTTGTAAACAATGGAAAGACTGTGTCTGTATTTGTGAAAGTAAATAAAAAAAAGACAGAGTGCTTTAAAAATATGATTTCTTTATTAACTCTTATTTGGTCTGATTAAAACAAAAATATGTAAAGGTTTTGTTTTTTTTTGCTATTTTTCCAACAGAATTTGAACAACCTCCTTTAGTTCGGAGCACAACAACACTTTTAAATGGCACTCGACAAGTCAGCCTGACTTGGCAGGTAAGTAAGTTTAATTTACTGGATATTTTGTTACATAATAAAACCTACTGAAGCAAAATTGAGTTACACAATAAATAAATCAAAGAATAAAAATAGAATGAAGACATAATATCATAACAGAGTTATTTAAATTGTAGTTTAGAACCAGTTTTCCAGTAATGTGTAACTACTGACATGATAAACTAATGCATAACTTTAAATTCTGATAAGGTGCATTTTGTATTACAGTAATGAATTAAAATTATAGACTCTATAAACAGTGGATGAAAGAATTAATAGCCAAAAACTCACAGGAAAAATAAGCTGAAATTATGTAAATAATAAGAAATTGATATTGGGAGCATTCAGTGTGTTTCTGAAATGCACAAAACACTGTGTGCACTTTTAGCATGCTTTATCTGGTAATACTTATATTTTACTGAAACAGCATACATTTTGGCAGAACTGGACACATTTTTGTGTTCAAGTTTTTGCATCACACATATTAATATTACTTTTAAAGCACTACTTATCAGTCATATTGTGTCTTTGGGTCATGGGTTTGACAAATTTGCAACAAATTGGGTCTGTGTTACTTCAGGCGAGTAACATAAATGCTATATGCTCTAAACTTGTGAGGTCTTTTAGAAACCAAATGATTCAGGGATTAAAATAATAACTTTGACATCTGCAAGTCTGTCCAGCTCCTTGAAAGCCAAATGTGAAGAAATTCTTAATAACTCCAGGCTATTAAACTGTAGTGAGTGCATCAAGATCCCAGCCTTTCACTTCAGCACAAACTGAGATTTGTTTCCTCTGTGTTTCCCCTCTGACTCATAGAGCTGCAAAATATTGTGGCAGACAATGTTAACAAGTGAACATCTAGTCATTAAAGGTGCATATTCTTCACCAGTCTGGAAGCCTTGCTCTGTTGCTCCAACCTGTCTGTCTTATTCTTTCAGCTTATTTTTATTATGCATAACAAAACTTTTTTAAGAAACCTGTCTAAATCAAGTACTTTCAAATACCTTCTGCACATTTACATGCAACTTTGTAGAGAATTTCCCAAAACCATCAACAAATTTTCTAAGTCACTAGCTCTCCTTTGTGTTTTTATGCTGCACTACTGCGCAATGGGAGGTGGGGATTTTCCATTTGTTTCTGTATATAATTCAATCTCTGTTCATCTCATCAGCGGATGCCCCAGGCAGCAGCCGTAAGAGGGGTGACTTACATTGTAGACGTCACACAATCCTCCCTAAGGTGTCCCTGTAAGAAGAAAAAGAGTCACAATACCAAACTGAACAGCTACACCGTTTATGTGTCATACTCAGCCGCCAACATCACTGTTATTGCCAGAAACGTGGCAGGGTTGTCTCCTCCAGCAGTCGTGCATGTGCCAGCTGCTTCAGCCCCAGATTTAAAAAGTAGGTCCTACAGACAGTGCATGTATGCGTCAGAATATGTTTATTTCCTCATGTAAACCACAAATGTTTTCATACCTTCCTCGTTCGCAGCTTGTGACAAAACAATGCTGGATAAGGTATTAAAGAACATGTGCCTTGAGTTTTATGAGCTCCAAGATGCAGATTTGATACCAGAAAGAGTTTGGTGTTTAACTTCAAAGAACAGAACAAACAAAAGAAAGGAAATAAAAAACTGTAAGTTGGATATTATGGTTTCTGCACTTTTTTTTTAATATCACATCTATCTATGTAATTTTTGCAGTTTTGCTCTTCCATGATGAAAATGATCAAATATGGCTCCCCAGATAACTGAAGCACCTGTTCTGTTCCTGTTACAGACATGAAGGACTACACACGCTACCTTTACTTTGAACACAAATGTCATGAAGGCAAACCACAGACGGGGAAAATGTGCTTATACTATAAGAAAGAGGGTGGTAAGTGTTTGCACTCAGCACTATAAACCTCAATATGGTGCAGATGGAACACTGTTTATCGACATTATTGTTCATATATGCTATTATACTCCTCAAACATTGATCACTTCTTTACCAGTTCATACTCCCATTTGTTATCCATGCCGTTATGCTTCACTTAATTGTTTTTTTTCTTGGTAGCTAAGTATTTATGCTAAAGTAGAATAAATGATCCTGAAAATATTCAACTCTCTTGTGTAGTTTATTCATTTGTTTATCAGTTCTGATCATTTAACATCACAATCTCTTTCCATTGATCGAGGTGAAGACAGATTTGGGCAAATTAACAAAATTTTTTAGAGTCATATTCTGTCTCAAAAAAAGAACATAGTATGTAAAATTAGAACATATGGTTTTCAATTAAATTGTGATTAATTAATTACAGACTCTGCAATTAACGATATTAAATGTTTTTTATCAAGTACCACTACTAACAAAAACTATTTCACAACCAAATTATAATCAAGTGGGTCAGTCTTGACCAGTACAGTCTGGCTCTCACTTAGTTCTGATTCTGTGTTTCTTCAGTAATCTATGCATAAAGTTCTTCAATGGGAATCATTAACAGATAACATTTAAGCATGTACAGTACAGGGGGCAGAAACAGCCTGATAGTTTATCAATTATACTGAAAATGGGGAGTCCCGTTTATCACTGGCTTAAATGTTTAGTAGGTTTGGGTTAGTTATGGTATTTCCATGAAAAGATTTGTGCAAATTTCAACTCTTACAGGGGATTTTTTTGCACATTTTTGCTATAATTGTCTCCATGTATGCCTTTGTTTTGCATAGTTAGTAGAAATGTTATGTAATAAATTACATATTTCCACATTTTGTTACTATTACAGTGAATACCACTTCATAGTTTTATCCCTTAACACAATATCAAAGTCGACTGGACAAATAATAGATATACAAGTTGTTGTTTTTGTTGTTTCAGTGCCAAGCAAAGAGCCACAGAACTTCATGACTGTTTCTGACACACACGACTCTGCTGATCTAACCTGGAAACAAATTTCATATGAGCACCTCCATGGCTTCCTCACACACTACAAATTATGTACTGTAAAAATAAATTCACAGAGCAAACCTCCAGGTTTGAAAGACTGTCTTTTTTCAAGTGGTTTCTCTGAATTTGTAGTTAGAAAAAAATATTTATTTGCTTATGTTTTGTCTCATATGAACAGATTGCATCAACATATCCGCATCAGCAACAAAACACCATCTTCAAGATTTAATACCGGCAACCAAATACAACGTCACCCTGGCTGGAGTGACACAAACAGGAGAAGGGCCGGTAGCCGTTCAGAGTTTTACCACACTGCGAGAGAAGCCTTTCAATGGTATCAAGCCTGCAAATTCAACTACTGTGTCGAAAAAAAGGCTTTTGTATAGATGTGCATACTTTAGAATCACAACAGTAAATTTTCAAGTTGTAAATGTCGTACTTGCTGCTTTTTAATCTGCTATTTTCTCCTTGTCCTTAGTGTGGATAAGTTTTGGATTGTTGCTTGGGTTTTTCCTCTTCTCAATATTTTGCACCGTTGTCTTGAAGAGGTTTGTGAGACTTTCGTTTGCAAACATATTTAAATCAAATGTCGATGTCAAAGTTCTTCACAAATAAGCAAACAATAATGAGATAGTACAGATTGTTTAGTGATAAAATGTTAAAAAGTTAATCTAAGCTAAGTTTTGTGAGGCCCCCTATGTCATGTAAAAATAATGTAACAAGTCTAAGTTTGTAATTTTTTAAAGGCTGTCATATATTGTTATTGATTATTTACATTCCTTTGTCGTATGTTGTCATATTGTTTATTTAATTTTTCACTCCAATTCAATGTCTTTCTGTAATGTAGCTGTATTTTCCATATAGCTCACATAAAATGTGATCATACATTAAGACTCATGAGCTCTTCTTTTTTGTTTATGCTGGATTCTAATCATGTGTGTCCTATTTCACAGCTGGCTTTCTGAAAACAAGATTTCACAAGTTGTTGTGTAAACATTTTCTGCTCTGTCTTGTAATGTTTTAGAATCAAAAATAAGGTGTTCCCTCCTGTGCCAAAACCCGTGATGCCAGACTTCAGTCTTCGTCCACCAAAGAGCGAGGTAAGATGCTGTGTCTCCACTTATTTTTTCTTAACAATATTTTTATATAATATAAAACTTTGTTTGGCTCAAATTTGACCATTTCTGCATCTAGTCTCTTGAAACATTTTTAAATATACCTTAAATGTTTTTTACAAATGCACTAATTTGGGCACATTGGTTTCAAGAAGGAAAGTCCCTATCAAACATATAGAAAAAGGATGTGAAAGAACTACTAACATTTTATTTCCCCACAAAGCAGAAGTATGTTTTTATTTAGGGATCAAACAAATTAAATTTGTAAATACATCAGAGCAGATGGTAAACAAATAGATTTTTATCATAAACAAGGAAAAATAGCATACTTCAATTCATCCATATGGCAATGTTATTAATTACGTTACCTCATAAAACTGTATAAAGCATTTAGAAAAGAATGCAGTCAGAAAAATATATAGTGCAGATATAAGTAAAATTTAAATTATTTTAATAAAATGTGAATTTTCAGTCCAGAACTAGCCATAAAGTCATACAGTCAAAGGTTCTTACAGCCTAGCTACTAATTATATTCACATTCCTTCCACAAAAGTGCAATAAATAGCCAAAACAAGAGCTATTAATTTGTTATATATGAGAAATGTGTATTGCATCCCAGGATTGGCATTTTAAACTTGTTCAAAACATTCAGAACCCAAAAAAAATAAAGATAAGAAGTTCTGTATGGCCCTGCGACAGACTGGTGACCTGTCCAGGGTGTACCCCGCCTCTCACCCGGAACGTAGCTGGAGATGGGCACCAGCA